>PVJI01007457.1:0-78182 GCA_004026765.1 Micronycteris hirsuta
CCTTCCCCCTGAGCTCGTAATAATTTTGTGTTCAGCCTGAGTTCTTTACTCTTAAACATCAAGTTATTTAGTGACTTGGCTCCTTCTGCAGATATTGCACTAAAAATAAAGGACTTTGGAAAATAATCTTGGCACAGCCTTGTGTCTTTTTAAACATTTTTGATCAGATGTAGGGTTTTATAGTCATATTGTTTGTGAAATGCCTTTTCTGTACATTTTTATCATGGCACTGTTTATGTTGCATGTCTAATTAGCTTCAACATACCAGATGAATTGTTTAAACCCGTCTGGCATGCTGTAATTTCTCAAAGTCCCTCATTTGCTAAGAAAAATATATTTGTAAAGGTTTTAGATTTCAGGAATCAAAAGTCTATGATGGATCCTGTTCCCCATAGGAAATATTTTCCGGGGGCCTGGGGGGGCGGGTAAAGGATAGGATCATTTGCCAGCCTAACCAGTGGGAGAGAAGACAAGGCCCCAAACACTTTTACAATTTTAATTTGAGAAGGAGTGCCAAGAACAACATTTCTTCCCCTTCCCACTCCCCACCCCTTCCCAAATTAAGGGGAACAAAATACAGAGCCGAGAAGTTTCTCGCTATTACCAGCCCTAGATGTACTTTGGACAGAGTAAGACAGAGGAAATTGTGGGCTCACAAGAGAAAGGGCAGAAAATGAGCTTAAGGGTGCAAAAGGTGGCGAAGTCAAGGAAGAGGAGAGTTGGAAGCAGAGGAAATAAAAAGCAGGAGTATAAAGGCTGTGGCTCCAATCAGGAGTCACGTCTTGCCTGCTGACATATTTCTCCATCTGGACACATTACACTATCTCAACACAATAAACCTTATTGATACTCAGTTTTAAAAAATCTCATTGTACCAGTGAAGAGAATCTTAAAGATGGTCTAATCTCAGGTTCTCCTCTTCCACTCCTCAGGAAAGGTTTCAATCTCTCCCTTCTTTCAATCTCTGCTCAAACACAGGTAGTGAATCCCTTCGGTACCAAGGCGCTCATAACCATAGGAGACAGGATATTTGCTTTTAATACCACTAATTGCTACTATAATTACACACAATAATAGCATATTTGTTATAGCAGTTTACCATTTTGTGCTTTCATAAATATTACTATGCCTGAATATCACAACAGCCTTCTGAGATCACCCAAGAAATTTTAGACTCAACTTGACAAGAAAACTCAGCATCCAAGAATTTTGTGACTTGCCCATATGAGTGTATGTAGTAATGGCAGGAGCTAGCAAGTATATAGTCCTTATTATATGCTAGGCATTGTGCTAAGGTGCTTCCCCTTCCTTATTCCATTTAATCCTTCCCAAAATACTAGGGGAGGTACTTTTATGTTCTCATTTAAAAGATGATGAAATTAAAAATCAGGAATGGAAAGTAATTGATCAAAAGACTCACAAGGAAGAAGAAGAAGAAGGAGAAAGAGGTGGAGAGGGAGAAGGAAGAGAAGGAGAAGGAGTAGGAGAAGGTCAAGGACTTACCCCCCGGTTACAGAGGTACCACACTGTTATTACATCTAAGATGTCATTTCTATAAGACGCATCATTTTTTATGTACCTCTAAGGAAGAAAAAAATGCTGGCATTAAACTGTGGCTATACACTTTCTCATGACTTAGAATTTTTATTTTTAATTTTTAAAGTTTTTTTACACAATGCCGACATAGATTCTTATCATCTATCAGGCTTAACCATGTATAAAAGGGAAAGTACAAGTGAAACACATTGGTTGAGATATTCCTAAACTTCTGGACATTCAGGGACTGTTTTCAATTATTTTTTTAATTCAGACTCACCAATTATATCTCAGAGTTATCATACTTTATGTTATCAACATTAGTGATACAGCATGTCTTAAAAGAGCGCTTCACTATTTTTGTCAGAATTTTTGCCAAGCCTCTGGTACCCACTTTGCAAGTTTTGAGATCCACTCATAGTCCGTGGCGGCTATATCCTAGCGGCACCCTCAAGGGCAAGATTTGTTGGCAGAGATATTATAAAAGCAACAGTTATGTGGTTTAGAATCAATAGCATGTGGTTACTGCCTCTTTGGTTTAAAGCAGAGCTGAGAATAAATCCCAAGTATCTATTATATCTCTTAAGTTATCTACAAGTCAGCCTTTCTTTTTCAACTGATACCCATTTTTTAAAGATTATATTTTCTGTAACTACACATAATCCAGATGCTTTTATTTTTCCTACACAGCAGCCTTCCAAGGCTTCAAAGAGAGGCAGCACGAAGATATGATAAGCAGAGTTGCTGGCAAAGAAGTAACACACACATACACACACACGCGCGCACACATTTCCAAGTAGAAAAGTTGGTCAGAGCGGATGAAAAAGAAAAGTGGGTATGAACTGGGGGGAGGGACAGGGAAGCATTGGTAGAAAGATCATTTCCACTGAAACATTTAAGAAAAGTGAGTATAAAATGTCATCAATGTGTTGACCCAGCTGTGAAGTTAATTAAATATTACAGTCCTGGTTGAAGAAAAACAAAAACTGAGATTTCCTGGGGAGTACTATTGGGGTTTTTTTAAAGCCATTTTTCCACGATTTAAAAAAATCATATCTTTCTTTTTTTTTTTCTTGCAACAATTCCTGTCAGTCCTGCTTTTTACTCTTGATATTTTCTACTTGCAAAGCTAGAAGAGTAAACCAGTTGCCTAACATATTCTTAACCAAATTTCTTTGGTCTCTAGTACTTCACAGATCATTAGTTTAGTGAAACTCCTGCTTATAATGAAAATCAGGAGATCTGGAATCATCTGAACTGTTTTCTGAGCCAACAGAAAAAACTAAATGATATTTAGTAGAATTTTTGGATTCTTTCCTATGAAATCTTTTAGCTAGTCAAAAACCCATGAGTTTATTAGTGGTACATAGGACATAGTAGATTGAAATAGTGAGGACGTAAGTCCTAGAGTTACCCTGCCTGGGCTTTAGTCCCAGGTTTTGCTGCTTAATAGCCGTCACCTGGGTTACTTACTCATCTTTTCTACATCTCTGTTCTTCAAGGACATCCAGGTACCCTCCTAACAGGTTTGTGGTAAGAATTAAATGAGCTAATACATGTGAAGTGCTGGCACATAGTAATCCAAAGTATTAGGTAGTATGATAATGTGATAATATGTGTGGATACTCACTGTCAACTAAACTGTTTCCCTGAAAACTTGATTTTACTTCTACCCAAAGACAAAATAGTCTACTTTAGGGACAAAAAAAAATAGACTATAAGATCTACATTGGATTAGAATTGAGTGATTGTTAAGAACTGGACTTATGCTTGTTTCCAGCCATTGTACCCATCATAAAGACTCAGAGTGTCATGGGGGGCGGATTCGGCCTTAACCACCGCCTCCCCCTGGGTCTGAATCACAAAGCCAGCATCACATCTGAACTTTCTTGCTGTTACATAAGACTGTTTCCACCAAGCTGATTTTTACTCTGTGAACTTAAAGATATTAATACTATATGAAGATTAAACTCTATGTTGCCTAAAAGTTAGGTAGTGAGAATTTGGGGCAGTCGTGATAAAGGCCCTTTGGAAGCTATCATTTCTTTCTTTTTGATAGTCTGTATTTAATATGCCTAGAAACATGTTTTGCATAATCCTAAGCATCCCTGAACAGCAAAACTTTCTGGACATTACAGATGGTTTTCCACACCATCTGACATAGTAGCCACTGGCCATAGGTGCCTATTGAGCACTCAAGATATAGCTGGAGCAATAGGGTTATGACTTTTTAATTTTAAATAATTTTCATTTAAACAGATACTGGTGGCTACTGACTACCATATTGGACTTTCTAGAGAACCTTCTTCATATCATTTCTGTTTTCTTGAGAATCATAGAAACAATGCCTCATACCCAGACATCTAAATTTTAGGAAATGTACACATCCATTCACTAACTGAAAAAAAAAATTGAGGTAAGTAGGAAAAGCCTAGAATGACAAATATTAGCCTGCGCTACAAATGATTCTTGGTGATGTCAAAGTGCTGTACTCAACGCTTGGAGGATAGGTTGAGCCACACTGGGACTCTCACTTAAACAATTGGGCGTAAAATAATACAGCCAGGAAAGCTGGAAACACATTGATTTCAGTGAGAAGATAAAGCTAAATGGAAGGAAGAAAGAGAGCAAAGACTTTTTTAAAAGCACCTACTGTATTAAGTCATTTTTTTTGAGACAGGCAGTGTATGAAGCACAAATAATATAGGAAATAAAATAGAAAAAGTAGACAGTGGAACCCTAAGAACAAATCAATCTGGGGCCATTTACCAAGGGGAAAAACACCATTTAGGGTAAACCTCAGAGGTGGTCCCAGGATCATGGACAGTGATGATAATGTTAAAACTAATTCATCAAGAAAAAGCTTAAGGTATCTTTGAAAAAATTCCTTTGGTGAAGGCAGTAAAGTATAAAACTATAACTGTTTTATAAAACAAGGTTGGAGTCTTGGATTTGGAAGGATAAGCAACGTTCAGTGGAACTGCTCCAGTGTGATTCAGCCTTCTTGGGGTCAGCAATCTTCGTTTCTGACCCTCTTAGAACAGGAGGCACGCGCAGCCCAGAACTCCCGGAAAGTGGGCATTTCAGACCCACTTGTCCCTCAGCAGGCCAGGGGAATAGACCGAACCCTTGGCAGGCGTATGTCATGACAGAGAGTTTTGTGCAAAGGGCTCATTGTTGAAGGACGTAGGTGCTGTTTGAACTGCATGATTAATGCTTCGTGAAATCTAAGGCTGGGACACCTGTGAATAAGCTGGTTTCTTTATGTATGCTTTTATTTTAAAAATCCCTTTGGATTTAAAATAAAGAGATGACTGTATAACAATTTATATGTGGTTCCTGTTTGAATGGGTTTATGGCCTATTGTGAAAATTTCCCTTGGTTTTCAACCTTGAGTAGAACATCTACCGGTATTTTGTGTTTTGGTAAAATATAACCCACAGAGCACATTGGATTAATTTGTTTCATAAATAGCTGAATTTCTAGATTATTAGATTATTGCATGAAAATATAAGGCATGACTAATTAAATGGCCGTAGAGGACCACCATAGAAGCAGCACACAAAGCCGAATATGGCATGTGCCTCGTGTCCCAAGTGAACAGGGGCAGTGTGCTGACATGGGAGAAGGACATGGTCTAATAAATGCGATAGAACTGGATTTCGGTATTGAAGGATGGGGAGAATTTGGGGGTGAAGAGTGAGGGCTTAAAAGCTGGGTTCAGGGAATGTTGTGGGAAGGATTAATGGTGTTCTTATTGGATAGTTCAGTGGGGAAATAGAGTGATATGTATGCAGCAAGTTGGGATGAGATTGTTAATGGCATTAAATATGGAGCAGATTGTCAGAGCACAAAAGAACTGGCAATTTCATTGCACCTAAATTGTTGGCGGGGCAGATGTTAAGCAAGGAGCAGCAGGTAGCTTTTCAAACTGTAGTTACTGAGGTCCTCAAACATCACTGAGTTGCTTTCAGATGAAGGTGCCGTAGACTCAGGATTTTTAATGTAGGCTAAAAGCTCTATTATTTTCTTCAAACACCGAACATTTTTTTTTACCATTTGGAAAGACTTTTTACCATAACTGAGTATTTAAAAGAATGGACTTATCCAGCCAAAGAAAACAAGCTTTAAGAACTGAAAATTCAAGGAATTTTGAATGCAGCTGGAATGGTTATCATTTCTTATTTTTGCACACGCTATAACTTGATGTTGTAAGATAGGTTTTCTGTTTCATTAGGAAATGAGGAAAGAATGTGATTTTGGTTTCCTTATCTTCATAAAGCTTGGTAATGTTGAAACTGAGGAATACTGGGTCCTGCATACAGTGTGCTTTGGCTTTGTTTGTTTATTAATATTTTACAGTGATTTATGGAAAGCTCAGTGAAATCAGTTAGGTCAGATATGAAGAAAGCAAAAAGTTTGATTTTTCAGTAGAAAATGTTATTTTGCATGTGGATGTTCAAGTTTGAAGAGCTTTACAAATTATGAGCACATTTGTGTTGAATTTGACTATAAGTCTATATTCCCAGCAGAAATTAATACCTTACAGTAAGATTTACCAGACCTGTGAGTGTCTCTTAGCTGCAACTTTGTTTATTGTCATTTAAGTGACTGTGTAATAAGAAGCCATATAGTCATGTTCAGGTCCCACTGACATTTTTAAAAGAATTTTGGCCAAAGAGTCATTCCTTCCTTCTAATCCCAATGTTCCTTGTCTTCTCAGCCCTCAGCCATGACTGAGAGGGTGAACCATTTTGTAAGACTGAAAGGCAAGAGTTACTTGAGTTTTAAAAAAGCTTTTGCTTTTGAAAGACTGGAGCTCCCTGAAATAGCCATTGTCCACACAGAGGTAAAGGTACTCAAAACATCCTCTTCACCTGAGATCAAACTGGAGATCTCATTCAAGGGAGGCATGGCCAGGCAACTGAAGAGATAAAAGACTCTTGCAGAGCAAGTCAAAAAGGCTTTGTTTTGACTTCAGATGATATACCTTCGGGTTATAGGGAATTCCAGTCTTCAGGGAGCTACAGGCCTGTCTTTCAAGCTATTCCCCAACATCTGGCATGGCCAAGAGTCAGGAGGTGATCGGAGACTATTGGGGAATGCTCAGGTTACAGTGTGTAGATGAAAGCAAACATATCCACGAAGAAATTACTAAAAGTTAGCTATTTATATCTTGGGCCCAGGCTATGATACGTCTTTTACAAAGCAGCACAATACTTGAGGGTTTGGGGTGGGGTTTTTTTTAAGAAAATTCTTCCAGTTTCTTGGTTAAACATTGGTTCAAATAGGACCACTCATTTAGTTCCTGCTCTTGGTTTGGTGAACAGGATAACGCGAAACAGACGGTTATCTAATTTACACTCCTTCTCACTGTTTCTGTTTAAGCTTCCAGCCAGTGTTCTAATTAACATTGTGAGTCATCATTCGATGGATTTGAACATGAGGGGACTTTTGAAAACAATATTAGTGTCTAAGAAAAAATCAAGGTGGCTTTTCAAGTTTATTTTATGTTATCGTTGTTATCAGTTATCTGCAGGAACTGGCAGCAAAGATATATTTCTACATTAATCACTACAGTGTTTTTAACTGAGGCCATGTATACGCAAAAAAAAAAAAAAAACAACCAGCTATTAGCTACAACCTTGAAGAAAGTAAGTATTAGAATTACTAATTAATAAGAGTCCTATATTTTAAAAAATGTCTTTTTTATCATATGATTTTGTGTACAATGGTCCCCTAAAAGAGGACTGAAATCCACAGTATCAGGCAGAAAACTGGCAAATGTTCTCAAGGATATTTGCCTTTCCCTGGGTAAGTGTTGACACGGACAAATAAATATACATTCTGCCAGTATCTGAAGTTAACGTACATATGTGTAAAGATGGTACAAGTAGAATCAATTCTAGAGACCTTTATCTTCTTTTTAGTCTAACTTCTATCTCCAGTCATTTTTGTTTGGCCCCATTCATTTACTTGCCAGGTGGCCAGTCTCAGGTGGAACAATCGGCCAATTTCCGAGACTCTTATCCATTGAAATCTGTTTCCCATTGTCTGGGAGTAGCTAAAAGCCAGAGGACCTGACAGACTTAGCCATTCAAATAGAGTCAAAGGGCTATCATTTCAATCTTGTGCTGTTTACTTTTTCCCTCCATATCCCAATTTAGATGTTTACCAATTTAATCATGAATGGTTTCCTACACTTTCACATTCAAAGGAGAACTTTTAAAAATAAATCATTATGTTCTTAGTAGGGGAGCTTTCTACTCTTAAGAACCCTAAAGTCAGTTATTTTTCTAAGGGGTATAAATCAGTTGGATAAATCCAGGTTTTTATAAAATAAAGTTGCCCGTATAGTAAATAAAATGTCTCCCTCACTGAGTGATATGAAAGTCAAGTGAGTGGGGTAGGCGTATGGGACAGATTTGGGGTTGTAAGGTCGGGCATTGGAAGTACTAATACTTCTGATGATGTCAGCACATAGAATTCTCTTAGCCTCGCCACTCCAAGTGTAGTCTGAGGACCAGCAGCATGGGCCTCACCTGAGAGCTTGTTTGAGATGCAGAATCTCTGACCCCAGAACTCCTAGAGTTCACCATCTACATTTTAACAAGATCCCCGAGTGGCTGGAATGCACACTGAAGTTGAGACGTCCCGCCCTGTAGCATTATAAATTAAACTCAACACCAGTTCATTCATCCCTCACAATACTACTATGAGGCAAAGCTACAATCTCTGTGCCCTCCCCTCTCAAACTAGAATCCTCTTCCAATACAAGAAATCACTGCTAGTTTTTGTTTGTTCGTTTGCTTTTTAAATAGCCCATCAATAGCGTGTCTGAGTACATGGCTGTTTGCCATCAGCATTAGCTTTAGTGAACAGTAACTTGGGCTAACAGGCAGCTGGTGTTTCTTCCTTCTTCAGAGGGAATCCTGCCTCCAAGAGAGCCTACAGCAATGAGGAGCAGGGCACAGCAGTCGGCAAACAGGCTGCCTCCATACTTGGCTTGTGAGTGCTTTATCTTATGACCTGTGGTCAAGACGAAGGAGAACACCGGGCCACTGAGGAACTGTAGCTGCTTGGTAAACAAATCCAGACGCTGTCCATGTCTAGGCCTTCGCAACATGGATGGATCCAACCTCAGAGAATATAATACCTACATGAAATATACATGATTTGTAAAAAATGTCATATCAGTGATATGAATCTTCTAGACTGTTTTTGAAAGTGGAATTCAATGCTGGGACAGGCAGAGCAATTGAGCTTTTAGCTGTGGGGCATTTATTCTGGAATATCCACAGATATTAGGCAAACTGTCTCTTGCCAATGAATTTTTTGCTCACTTTGCCATTCTGGAATCTGTACTCACGTGTTAGCTCCCAACTCACCTAGCAGTCTGTTAGAGCTTACAATACAGCTAGCAGCTGCTAACACACTGGAGCAAATTAGAAGAGGCAGCTACTAAGCTACTCTGACAATGAGGGATGATGAGGAAAGAGGCATTGCTGAGTGCTTTAAAACTTGTATTCCTTATGTAAATCCCAACTGGATTGACCATTTGTATGCCCTTTTTTCCTCCAACATTTCTAAAACCCCTCTAGTACACAACTTAACCAAGCTGTGTAATTATTTTGGCCTTGTATTTAAATTAAGATCAATGCCACCAGTCCAGTCCATAATAATGTGGCCTAGATGGGGAGGCTCTGAAAAGTGTGTGTCACACCAGCGCAGGTGAGAATTGTATCACCTGGGCATCCTCCTCAGGGCACTGTGCTCCTTAACCTGCCTTCTTAACCCAGAGATGCCCACAGAATGCCTTGTTAGCCTCTGTGGGTCTTTCCCTTTTCTCCATTATGACATTGAACCTGAGCAACCCAGAACTGTCCCACCTTCAGCACTAGGAAACTGTATGCCGGCCATGTGATTCAGCAGGTGAGTATGCACACATTGGAATTAAACTGCTTGGTTTGAGATGCTGCCCTGGCTGTTGGAATTACATGACTTAAAGTCTTCTTTGGGTCCTCAGTTTCCTGATCAGTTAAATGGGCTGTTGTGAGAGTTGAAGTAAAGCACATAAGGCCCCTGGCACACAGCCTGGTTCTCAGTAGGGAAAGGAACAGTGCCTGAAGCCCAGCAGTCAATCTGGAAATGTTTGTTTTCTTTTTCTCCGGTTCTAAATGGGAGAACCCACATTAGCTCACATTTTACAAAAGATATTCATAACTTTACAACAGCCAAGGTTCCCAGAAAAGTTTTATTATAGGAACAAATTTTCCTTCCTCTTTTACCTATCTACCTAGGTAAAATCACTGGTCACTAACAACCTTCAGTTCATACATTCAGCAAAATTTGTTGAGTGGCTGCTTGAGCAAGGTTTCCAGTCTCAAGGATTAGATTACTTGCGGAGATGATTTAATACAAATATCTGGGAAGTTAACACACAGTAGAATCTTGCAGGGCACTTAAAAATGGTACGAACTCAATACAATACGGATTCAGAGTCAGTAAAAGAGGCTTCTTGAAGAAAGTGATATTTGAACTGGGAATTGATGGTGTATTAGAATTTCAACCAGCGGTGATCGGGCAGAGTGTGTCAGATGAACGAAAGGAGGCAAGCCAGCCTTAGCTGGCAAGAAGGAACGGGAAGATGTTTGGAAAGCAACTGGTGGCCTAGTTTGATTTCCCTATTTGATTGGGAAAGGGAGTCTGCTGAATATAGAGCAAGATTTGCCTGTGTCCTTGGAAGAGACAGTATTCTCTACTTTGTTTCTTCACCTTTCTGGAACTTTGTGGCTCTGTGGGAAATGGCAACCCAAGCCTTGGAAGATCCCCTTCCCTTTTTCTCCAGCTTCCATTGTTGTCCAAATCTGGGTGTGCTCGATTGTAAGGTCAGCACTAAGGTCTTAAGCCATTGGTTATTGTCTGCACTCATGACCTCACATGGAGACCATTCAGATGAATGACGTCTCCCTTGGCATATAAAGGAGAGATTGCCACCCTCTGGGTGAAGAGAGACCCACAGTCCTTTTCTGGAATCCCAAGAGAAAAAAGCATTGGGGAAGAGAGTTGTTAGAGTGGGGCTAGGGATGTGTACTATAAGAAAACCTGTTCCCCTCTGGCTGGTGTGGCTCAGTGGATCGAGGGCCAGCCTGCGAACCAAAGGTCACTGGTTCAATTCCCAATCAGGGCACATGCCTTAGGCCAGGTCCTCAGCAGGGGTTATATAGGAGGCAAACACACATTGATGCTTCTCTCCCTCTCTTTCTCCCTCCCTCCCCCCTCTCTAAAAATAAATAAATAAAATCTTTAAAAGAAAAAAAGAAAAGAAAAACTGTTCCCAAAGTGTGAAGGGGTAAGGGGAAGAGAAGGTGGTCAGCAATGAATCAGACACCAAAGTTCTCTGGTTAAAGAATTTAGATCAAATCTGCATTGAACATTAAAAAAATAGAAGGGGATGGAGAACATAATATAGCAAGACCAAAAATGGAAACGTTTCATTGACTAAGCTGACTCTTGAAATATCTGCATACGTGACATGGTGCCAGATGCTAAGCAGACTTATCTCAACTGACGTAAACACAAGGTAGACCTAGTTCAGCTCTCCCATTGCTAACTAACACCATTGTCAGCCTTCCCAACAGCCTGACCTTGTATTTTAAATACCTGGTATGCACTGGTAGCAAATAAAGCTAGAATGTGGTTCCTGGTCAATACAAGCACGTGGTCAGGCATGTATCTCAAAGCTGTACGGGCCAATGAGCAATAAGTTAAACCGACGGAGGGGTTTGCGTGGAGTGGTGGCACTTAGAACTCTGCTCACCCTTCATTTACCTTGTCCGATTAGCACTTTGACATATGGTATGCCTAATTTAGGGACACAAATTAATTAGACCTTTTGTGGCTTTTGTCCTTGCACCTGAACTGACGTGGGCTCTACTATGAGTGGCAGATGATCTGGAAGCTACCCCCAAGGCCCTTTTGCGGGCTGGATTATCTCAGCATATAATTCATATGTTTCCGTTGTTTTCCTGGCTCCCTGTAAAGCAAAATATTGACAATAAAATTGCTATTTTTGTCTCACCAGCCCCCACAAGCTCTTTGTTCCTCTGCATTTAATGGCTGCACGTTCTTCTCTTCCAACAGCTTTGCTGTTCCCCTGACAAACAGCCACAGCCAACAAGGATTCCAGAGTAATGTCTAATCTTTACCAGCAAACTGTCTATCCTGCTGACCCTGTGGAAAACTAGGAGCATATTTAATACATCACGGAACAAATTAAGGGTGTGAGGCTTAATGCAGCCAAGGAAGTGATCATAATGCCATTATGTCTGGGAGCCTTGAGTGATTCTTAGCGCTCCAGCTTACAGAGTTACTCATATTGAACATTGTAAATTTTAAAAAGGAAAAGAAATTGTACAGTTCAGCACTCACCATTTTTTAAGCTTGATGAAAGAGTGAATCCTTTTCAGTCTGACTGCTTCAGTGGACATTAAGCATGAAGGAAGGACATGGGGTGGCTTAGATTATCCAGATATCTGTCTGTCCTCTTGACCATTGCTCTTCTTTTACCATGTCACAGAAGTCATAAGAAGCCTGAGGGACATCATAATTAAATTAAAAAGGGACATACTGAGGTCTGGAGTCAGGCAGCCTGCGTTCAAGTTCTGATCTTGCATCTTGCTAACTTTGTGATCCTACATGGGTTTATCAACCTCTCGTATCTCCAGTCTTCCTGTTAGTAAAAGGAGGATCAATGAGTTAATAGATGCAGAGCCCTAAGAGTCATGTCTTCTTAATAACCAGAGTTTATTGTTATTATTATAATTTGTTAACTACTCTTAGTCCAGATGTTCAGTGAGTTCAGGTAAACGCTCTCTGTAAGGAGCCAGCTAGTAAATATTTTGGGCTCTGTGGGCCACGTATGACATCTGTTGCAGCTGCTCAGCTCTGCGATACAGCAGAAAGCAGCTACAGAAACCGTGTCAAGAAATGGGCGTGGCTCCAATTGGCATGGCTTAGTTGGTTGGGCATCCTTCCTCGAAGTGAAAGGTCACTGGTTTGATTCCCGGTCAGAGCACACGCCTGGGTTGAAGGTTCAGTTGGGGCAGGTCGAGAGGCAACCAATCATTGTCTCTCTTTCGCATTGATATTTCTGTCTCTCTCTTTCTCTCTCCCTTCCCCTCTCTCTAAAAATAAATAAAATCTTTTAAAAATTAAAAAAAAAACAAAAGAAATGGGCATGGCTGTATTCTGGTAAAACTTAGTTTATGAAATATGCAGAACACAGGGCTGGACATAGTTTGGGCCCCAGTTAATTCCTTTGGCTGTCTCAAGTCTTTCTCTGAGCTGTTGTACTTACATATGCCTTCCATGCCGAGTCCCTGCCTGTGTCACAGCCATACAGTAGGACTGCCAAGATTTTTTAAAAATACTAATGCTGAGCTGTGTGCTCTGATATTTTGCTGAAGGGTAAGGCTCCAGTAAGTATTATTTCATGAAATTCTCCAGATAATTCTAATGAGCAGCCAGGGTTGAGCACCACTGGTGATTGTGTTTATTGGGGCATTTGTGAAACACAACAAACAGGTTTCCAGAAGTCTGCCTGCAAATTCTGATTCCATTCTGGCTTCGGACCCAGGAATCTGCATTTTTAATAAGCGCTCCCAGTGATTCATTCATCTTATTAGGCAAGTTTGGAAAACTTGCCCTCCCTTCCTTCCTCTCCCCATTAAATATGACTTGTCCCAATACCTAGGCTAAGCGATCCATGCCAGGTAGCCTGCTGTTCCAAGGGGCAATGGCCACATTTCTAGGAGAGTCACACACAAGCCACAGGAATTACTTTCGGAGTAGGGATGAATGTTGAGGTTTGTTCTAGTTTAGACAGTATAGCCACCATGTGATATGAATTTTCTTAGGTGTCTGGTTTCCAAGATGAGAGTCCCAGTGTTACAGTTTGAAAAATGTTTACCATAGCAAGTGGGGAGATAATTTGGAGCCAGAATGGCTTTCCCTTTTTTTAGAGGCAGGGGTGTGTGTGTGGGTGGGGGGGGGGCAGGGGATATGGAGGATCAATAGAAATACAAGAGCTGACATCGGCTTATAAGTAATAGTAGTGTAAACGTGTGTGCATATGACTCAGGTACTCTATGAGTAACAAAGGAAGTCTTTGGAAATAACTGGTAGTATAAAATCTGTTTATCTCTTGCCTCTCATCCAAAGTTTTGAAAAACAATAATAAAGGGAGCATAGATGAGACTCATATCAGGCTTTGAAAATTCTTGCACAGTAGAAATAAAGAGAGTAATGTGTGCGTTGGAATCTGATACTACAAAATAGTGTAGTAATGTCAACAGTCTGGGCCAGATTCCTCTTTTCTAGTCCGTACCTCAGAGGCAGATGCTGCCCATTTCAACAGCCATGTCAACCCTTGTCTCCCAAATTGGCTTCCACTAAAGAGGCTAGAAAACAACTCGCTTCCCAGCTTCCCCTGCAGTATGGGCTGATCATGTGCTATGGTTCTGGCCATGGAGACTTACGCAGAAGTCTGCAGAACCCTCTGGAGAAAGCTTTGGTTGTCCGGGTAAAAACTCTACATACCCTTTTACAACCTCTCACTCTTTGTCCTGAACTGACCCTAGTGACCATCTGTTACCATGAGGCACAAAACCAACTTGCTAAGAAGGAAGAGAGAGGAAAGGGGACCTAGAGTCATGAATGCTTTCTTTGAACTACACTCCTTTTCTGATTTGCCTTGTCTCCAGACTTCTGTTCATGTGACATACTCAGACACTTCTACTGCTTAAACCACTCAGAGATTCTGTTACATGCAGCTAAAAGAATTCCTAACTGAGGTATATAAGCTACATCTTTGATACAGAGAGTGCACTAGTTAAGAGACACTTACACCCTGATATGCTGATGTGAGCCTTCTGAATGAGCCAGCCAGGAAGGCCCTTTGCAGGCAGGTTTTAAAAGCAAAAAATGTTCTATCCACTGGCCAGAGGCAGGATTGCTTTCATGAATCGTGGGCAAAAATCTTTAAAGAAAATATAATTGTCAACGAACAATGGCAACTACTTTACAAAAATAATTTTTAAATGCTCTTACAGATGACAACCTTGCTGTGTTACAAAATCGGAGCGTCAGAAGACCTCAGTGAATGAGTGAGGTTGCATCAGTGAGAGATGGCTCTTCCAGAGGTCTTTATGGCTCTCTGTACCGGGTCTTCTTTTCGTTTGACTTGCAAGAGCCATTCCTACAATATTTAATGAGATGATCACTGATTACTAAGTAATAACTATGGCTGTTCTTAATTGGAAGCAGCTGATGTAATGGAAAATGCAAGTTCAGGTCCTGCTTAAAATTTTTCTACCTTTGTGAACTTGAGCAGGTTATCTAATTTCTTTTTGTCTCTGTTTCTTCATGTGTAAAGTGGAGGTGATAATTCATTAGCTCTTAGCATTACTGACAGGTTCAAGCCAAATTATTACATGTAAAAATTCCAGTCACAGAGTTTTGCCTTCTAAGTAGATGCTCAGTATTTCCTTTTGTTTTTTAAATCCATGGCTTACGTGTCTAGCCTTGAACAACTTAGCCTCTGAAAGTGAAGGGCTGTGAGCTACTTCCTTTGCTTTCTTTGCCATTTAGTTATCTTCATCATTTTACCATACTTCAAATATTCTTCTCTGTGTCTGGTCTGTCTTCACAGCTACTGAGTAGTAGAAAGACACCAAATGTGAGTAAAGAATTTGTTGTCTTTCAGAATGCTATGGAGTGGGACTGAAACCCCTCTAGTGACATGCCCGTCTCATAATCTCTTGGAATTTCACCCAGAAATTACACTCTTGAGCAGGGAAGAAAAAAATTACTTACTACTTGTATGCATTTGGGAGAGCGGAGGGAAATGGGGGTGGGGCACTGAGAGGATGATTTAGTCTGCAGGAAATGTATAGAGTGCATTATGTTGAAATTTCCACAAGAACAAGTTATAAAACCCTTGAAAAATGCCTCCCTTGACAATTGAGTATTGTCCAAATCACCCTGGAAAGTCAAATCACTCAAAGAGGACCATTCATGTGCAGTTTGGCATCCTTAATCCCTTGCAGTAGTGCATGTATATAAATGTATAGCCTATAGAATAATACTCAGTATGTAATAAAGAGCATGTATGCCAACCAGAAAATGGGACTGTAGACAAGTCACTTCTCTGAGCCACTTTCAATGTCTGCTAAGTGGGTCGATGCCCGTACACACACCCTGAGAGCTGCCCAGGAAAATAGGCCCACTGAAAACACTTGTATTCATGGCGTGTCATGCTGGGGCTGGAACACAAACTCAAAAAGAGGAAAGACAATCACCATCTAATATTTAAATGGATTATTTTTGTCTCCCACTCATCCTCCCACATCCGTAGTCCACAGTCCATTTATCGTAGTTTAACTGTGCTTGAATCAATGCATGTACACTTCTCTCTCTCTTTCAATCTCTCTCTCAATCTCTCTCTCATGAAGAAAGTCTCCCTTTGTATATCATTCTTTGCTAGCAATTGTCATACGCCTCAAAAGAGTAAGTCAGTACAAGAATGCTGTTTATAAAGTTAATGAAATTTTAACAACCTTGACTGTATTCATAAGCATCAGAACATCATGTGCATCAGAATCTTAAACTTTAGAGCTGAAAAGTCAAGTGCCCGACAAAGAGGCTGGTTCATGTGACAGGCAGAAGTGCCAGCCTGGAGCTGTTTTCGGGAGGAGGGGGGCGCCCTGGGGAAGACCAGCCTGGTCATGCAGCAGTTGCCCTCCAGCACCGACTCCGAGAGCCTTAAGCCTGTTTTCCGAATGCTCGCGACCACAGAAATGGCCAGTTCTTGGGTTTCTCTTCGTTCAGATGCTTTAGGTAAGAAGGGGATCATGGACAGACTCCTAGATACTCAGAAAGGCAGATGCAAAGAAATCTCATCTATCCTGACGTGTGAAAAACTCCAGACACGTAAGAACTTTTCTCCTTGGCCCTCCTAAGAAATCCAACCCAGTTTTCTCACAAAGTCATTTGAGAGAACAGTCATAGGTGATATATTAGTGCACTGGTTGTGCAATCAAAATGATTTTTTGGAACAGGATTACATGAGACCAGAAAAGAAATTCTCTGACTTTCAAGGGAATAGAACAGTGTATCACAAAAATAATCAGAAATACTTCAAGAACGAAGTCTTCCAGTAGTCTAGGAGTATCTACCACAAGGGGCCGGACCTCAGGGAGATCTCCAAGAAAGATACCCGGACAGCTGTTTACATGGGAACAAATAATGTACAAATCAAACGTCCACTACCCACAAGGAACTTCCTTTTTTCTTTCTTGAAGGCAGGTGTGCGGGATGTGTTGGGTGGGGGACAAGGCTGACCGACATGATATTTTTTCCATTTGCAGACAGTGGGCAGTTGGCTCAGTGGCTCTCTGGATATTCTCAGATCTCTTCTAACTGGATTGGCCTGGAAAAACCATTTCATGTGTTGTCTTAGTGAAGATACAGCTGGTCCACCGCTCATTTTGCCCTACGGCTTCCAATTTGGCAGACCCGCCGTGCAGGTGCTGTGAGCCTCTGAACTGAAGCGCTGCATTTGGTTGGAGCGCAGATGATGGCACCTCCTGGAAGTGTTCAGCGTTACAGTTTGAGGGAGGGTTTTTGTCTTGCACAATTACTTTGTTTATACTGACTTCCTTTATCTTTTCCTAAGGCAAATGACAAGGATACCTTTCATACCTAGCCAGCTTTGAGGGGGAAAAAATTTCTGCCTTTTCTTGAATCCTTCACAATGGAGAAAGCCCCCTTATGTCAGGCAGGAAAGGGAAAGACATTAAGTTTCACTTTACCAAAAGGAGATCCTCCAACATCTTGTAATACTTTTCCTTTAAGAGCCTCGTTCCTTCTTCTCCAGCTGCTTTCATCTCTTTGGTACATAAGGGTACACTAAGTTGAATCTATAAACAGATCCCAGTAATTAAGAGTAATTGCTTCGGAGATTGGTCCAGACGATTCAACATTATATGCGTGTTCTTCTCAGATATCCATTAGCTGCTAATAAGATACTACAGATGTGCCTGTCTGTTTCCTGTTTCCGTCCATTGTACCTTTATTGCCATATATGGACCAATCGGATGGGCGGAACAATAAGTGGATGTCCTTTTGCTCCCTGAACATGTCTCAAAGGAATGTTTGTTATTAGATTGCTTTTTCTGTTTAGTTTCACATCAGTATGTTAATAAAGAAAACATTACACGGAGAAAGTTTTTGTTGCTTTTCTTTTCTTCACTTCTGCCACCTAACTGGTTTATTGTTTAATTAAATCCCTTTGTATCAGTTATTTTTTTTTAAAGTATCTAATGCAAGTATGCCTGAGCAACAGGAGCAGGGGAAAAATTACATTCTTCCTCCCTGCTCTCTTGGAAAGAAAGTTTCCACTTAAATGTTTTAAGTACTTAGAAATTCAGCATGAATATCATGTTGCTATATTTGACTGATTTACATTTGACACTTGGTAAAAAGCCTATGAATTATTCATTCTCAAGTGATTCTATAAGCCAGAACACCAGAAATCACATCTCCCGTTGGAGTTTATAAAGTAAAATAGTTTAAATACTCTCTAGACATGTGGGTATCTATAGAGTTGGTTTTCCCTCTGATTTCAAATTGCCGCGCTTTCTACTTACCTGCCTTTTTATTTTAGGATAACCTAGCTAAAGATCTTACCCTTTTCTACAGTAAACCTGGTTAATATATTTTTATGGGTAGAAAATATGTTATAAACTAGATTCATAATTGGTATTTTTTTTGTTCCTCTTCAGTCCAAAGGAAGTTTCTTTTGGTATAAGAATAAAACAACTGAGGGGAAAATAATTATTGACTTCTTCTTTTGCTTATATGGAACTAAAAGTAAGAGGAAGTAAACTGCAACTTATTAGATAGAATTAAACACAACAGCTAGGGAGTAAATTAAATACATTATTCCATGAAAATGATATAGATATATGGTGCATATACTCATACACATACAGGCACACATATACAAGGTGATACCAACCAGCCTGGTACATTAAAACTACTTGTAATATTAGAAGATTCTACGTAGTCTCTGTATCCTAGAGTCTCTGTTCACAAATACGAGTCTTGGCAGCTACCTTCTCATGGAAATACATTAAAATCGTTTAAAAATGCTACTTACAGCAATAATGCTTTGACCTATGTGCTCATTAGAATTCATAAACTAAACAAGGTCAGGTGGGGTGCCGGGCTGGATAACACTTCCCAAGAACATTCAAAGCCTCTAAAAATATGTGGCTGCAGTAGAAGATAGGAGCTTTCTCTACACATTATTTTGAGTGGAACCACGGCAAACACTTGAGGGCAGACAGAAAGTGAAATTCCTCTGGGGAAAAGTGCCAAATGGTTTTGGGTCTATCGATGGGTGCCACTCGCTACAACCTGCGTGCGTTTTCAGGAGAGGAGAGGTTTCCCGAGTTATCCTTCACCAGGAAATGTGTGCAGCAACTATACCCACACAAGGCACAGTGAACGGTTTCGTTTTGTTCACATCAATCTCAGACCCTTAATGAGAAATTTCCAAATTAGGTTAGTTATCAAAATACCACAAATAAACTGTCTACCAAAATGTGGTTTAAAATGGTATGCCTTACTGAGAACATGCAGAGATAATTTCTTCATGAAGTTATTGATAGAAAGTATCCTGATTCAACCTTTGTAACATTTTAAAAGTTGTAAACTCTTTTTGTACAATTTTTTGCTGTTAGCAAAGAACTGATCAGAAAATGACAATTTGATGAAGTTACAGTTGAGAAGTCATGCCTTGAATTTTTGTGGGCATTGGGCTGACATAAAACACTAATTATAGACAGCTGTGACTGCATAACGTCAGTGTCTTCTACCTTGTTCTTATACCTGGTGGCTGCTATAGAGGTTAAGAATATTCTATTGTCACCATTCAGGCAAGTTAAATACTACTGCGGTCTGGGCCCAGACGCAGGCACTGAGGAGGTAGCAGAGCACCTGCTAGAAAGAATTTCTGTCCTCAGGGAGCTTAGCATCTAGTGGAGGAGTCAAAAAACTCCAACTTTCTTTGCTTATAATATTTTTTGTTGAGTTCTGAAAGGCAGAGTCCTGTTGGGAGGTGAAGAGATAGAGTAGTCTTAATGGAACTCAAAATATACATTGTACTTACATTACACTGGAAATTATCCTTAGAAGAAGCGAAATGTAAAATCTGTGCTAATTAATATACAGTAATATCATCTTTCTCTTGGTAATTCACCGTAGAGGATTTGCTCAAAAGGAAAGCTCTATTTGTAGCTATTGATGAAACTGTTTTGAAGAGGCAGCTCTGTCTATGAGAGGGATGAAGAAACTAATTTAGGAGGAAAAGGTCTTTTTTTTTTTTTGGCTTTTACAATCCCTGGTTGTTTGTCTGCCTCATCTGTATTATGGATAACTTTTCCTGAGCCAGGATTGAGATGAGGTGTGTAGAGTGCTCACCTCAGCCATACCAAATACAGGTGCACCAAAATAACTCAGCAATCAAGCTGATATTTTAATTCGATTTTTTAAAATAAAAATTAATGCAAAGAAAATCATGATACAAACCCACCAAAAACTGAATAAGGACTAGTTCACTGCTTTCACCCGTTGTTTTACCTTGACTTTGTCTGGAAGCGACCTTGCTCTAGACTCCCAAAGCAACTATAAGTTCATTCCTCATCTCCAGGAAGCTCATTCCTCATCTCCAGGAAGCTTTCACTGTGTGTTATGTGTGTTTGCATTCTTGTCCTGCCAATTGCATGAATAATAACATCTTACTCTTAGCGACAAATCCAGGTCTGTCTTTGATGTGTCTCTATTTACCCAGTATTGCAACATTACACCTAACAGCTACTCACTAAGCACTTATCAAATCAAAGAGCTGGGCAAATTAGAGTTCAGACCCTGCTGCCATTTCCTGAGTCTTCTGAAAACTATTCTCTCTAAAGAGAGATATGAAAGAATTCAGAGACTTTACGCTACGTGGAAACTTTTGGCATTTGACCCCTAGTCTTCATATGCTTTTCACTTTTATTGCACTCACCATACATTACTTTCTTCTGTCATCATGCTGATCTTTAAGGAGCCTGCTATGTTGTGGTACATAATTAAAGATACCTTGTTTTTCCTTATTCTGTAAAAGTTTGACTTAGTTTAACATCAGTTGGTGCTAATGAACTTCTCTGCCGTCATGCTCCACAGGCACTTCGAATTCACTCATCCAAAACTGCGTTCATCCTGAAACCTGTCGCTCCTTCTCTGTTCTCTGGCTTGATGAAGGGTGCCATCCTTTGCTTGGTTTCTAAAATCACAATTCTGGAGTAAGCCTTGATTCTTTACTCTCCTTTAATGCACTGTGTCCAATCCGTATTTTAGTCTATCCCAATTAATATCCTTTGGATTCATCACAACCACGGACCAAAGATTCAGGCCTTCTCTGCAGGACCAGTGCAGTGGTCTCGTCTGGTTCTCCAGCCTCCAGACTTTGCCACATAGTTAAAAAGTGGCCTTTGTAAAATGTAAAGCTGATAACATCAGTCTTCTACTTCAAGCTCATTAATGACTCACTGGCTGTTACCTTCAGGAAAAGAGTCTGCTCTTCGTAACAATGCAGCAGAGGTCCTTCTCGGTCTAGTCCCTTCCTTGCCAGTCTCATCTCACATCACTCCCTGGCCCATAAGCCCGCATTTTCTCTATTCTGTGTATAAGCCCCTTTCCCCTAGTTCACTCGTCACTCTTCCCCACCAGCCCTCAGTTGGCCTAGGTGACCGCCCTCTGTGCTCTCACGATATTGGGCACAAAATTCCATGAAATCACGGACGACCCTAACGGGTTGTCTTTCTCCCATGAGGCTGTGAGCGACTTGGGAAGGGGGGAGTGGTGAGTATGTCTTTTGCTTTTTCACCCCAGCATCCAGTGTAGAACCTAACCCAGCAATTGCGTGTTCATGAAACTTTCCCAGTTCATTCAATCGATCAATTTGTTATATTATCCTCATCCCTTCCTCTCCTTTCCATTGTCATTGTCACCTTCTAGTTTAGATTTGTATCACTCCATTCTCTATACATATTTCATGTTCCATCTAAACTGGATTATTGCTAGTCCCAAAAATATAATGTCTGTAATCCCTCATCACTGCTTGGTGAATTCCTTTTTGTATATTTCAGTATTCATCTTCAAGGCCCATTGCTCCATCCAGTCTTTTCTGCTTTCCTACACATGCAAGTAATCCCTTGCTTCTCTGAATGGTTCTCTCTCCCCTTACCACACCCCCAGCACACATGTACTTGATTTGCATCAGATTGTTACAGATTGTTACAATCAGATTGGTCACCATTCCTTGTTAAACCGTGGACAGGGATTGGCCCTCCCTCTCTCTGTTCCCCCACGGGTCTTGCTCAGTGCTTTGGTCATAGAAGGGGCTCAGAATTGAATTGGAACTGAACTGAATTGAATAAACTATCCATTTATGAAATAATTTGCTTTAGAGTTGCCAGAATTAAATGGCTACTCCAGTGGCAATATTACTCTAACTCACTAATATCATTTGATCCACGGAGGAGCTAGTTAATTAAGTAGGTGGAATAAAAAATATAATCGGCTAGAGGAAGAATGTTCTGGCAGGCACCCATATATTTTTTTTTCTGAAAAGCATTATGATCTCTCAGCTGTAATTCCTCTTGCTTCCCACCCAAAATAGCAATAGGACTCCTTGCATATGACTGTTGATGGCTGATTTAGAAATACGGGCCATACACCTGTGTGCCAGATGTGAGCTCAGGCCTGTGCACTCCCCTGGTCCATCTGCAAAGCCTACCCCATGCTGGCTCGTTTCTATAGGGAAGGGGGCACTTGTCCCCAGCCTTTTTACATGACAGGTTCCCTGGTGCTTGCCTGTTTTCCTTAACTTAAAACCCCCTTCATTGAATTTCAATGTCTTGGGTGACCTTTGCCAACACAGGAGACCTTAGTCCATTTGCTTATCAGTAAGTGTGCTTTTTCTCTGCATGTCTGACTTTTGCCTGGTGCTGTTTTTTGTTTTTGTTTTTGTTTTTTTGACTTGTATCACCACTTGAGAAAGGGCTGTTTGGTCTTCCATAGCCGAACCAGCCGCATCAGCATCAACGGTAGTTAATAGCTGACAAGTCCTCAGGGTTTCTGTGTGGAGGAGCCTGAAGAGTGTCATCTGATATTGAATGTAGCTTTAGCCGGAATGAATGGGATTCGATAACGAATGGGCCTGCATTGATGGGCACCGGGGACAGGATAGCTTTGTGATCTTCTTTGTTTCTGTAAGAATGCCTCCGCAACTGAATCCGACCCATTTCTATGCCAATGTGCTAATAGTTGTGGAATCTCATTCATCTCAACAGAGGCCAGTTAGCCCTGGAATCCCATCTGTTTGAGTGGATGCAGTAAAATGTCATGGAAATGTGGCCATTTATTCACATCACCAGTGAGAGCTTTCTTGCTGTTAATTTCCCTGCATGTTAAGTGATTCCAGTTGCACAGATTCTTGCACCAATTTTTTTAAAAAAAAACATGGTGTTTGGAGTTTTTCACTTAATTTTTTACTTTGACTCTTAAGTGGAGACAAAGAGAGAATTAAATAGTTACAAAAACATGCACTGAATCTAAATGGGGATGCTCTCCTCCCTGTACAACAGATTCAAAAAATGCCTCCACCAGGTTTTTTGAGTCCCTCTTAGCATAAGACGCCCAAGGCTGTGTTTTGGCCCAGAGGAAGTTTTGGGCTGATTTTTTTTTTTTTCCTCCTGAAAATAGAGTTTAAGCAATAGAGACACGGGGTGAGTCTTAACGAGAACAGGGGTAAAAGAGGCGCTGTCTCTTACAGATTGCTAGAGCGACACAATAGTTAAGAACGTGGCAGGCCTTCCAGTTACACCCCTGGCTCGCTGGCTGGCGGAGGCGCTGGAGCCAGTCTGGCTGGAGTGTGTGCCAGGCGCTTATAAAATCACATGCAGAAGGAAATAAGGGCCATGTTCATGCACTTGTCATTTCCTGAAGAAATTTCCTAAATTGTTTTTTAAGTCAAGAATTTTGACTTAAAAAAAAAGCATATATGTTGGATTTGTGTGTATTGAAGCATCTGATATGAATGGATGGGTAAGTAATACAGGAGACAATAGATTATTTCCCGAAAATAAATGTGGAGAAAAAGTGGTGTGTTTTCTCTTCGGGTACCCGTGAATGTGAACCAGCTTCATCAATCAGTCAAACATGCTTAAAGTTGTCAGGCATGGTCATGGACTCCACAACAGCAGGAAAAACTAGCTAGTGTTTTCCAGGTGCCAGGCGCAGTTCTGCCTACTTGGTACATATTAACTCTTCTGGCCCCTATCACAACCTGGTGACTGAAGTACTGTATCCCCATTTTATAAATCAGGAAACTAAGGCTCAATAAAATTAAGATTTTACCCTTTGCCTCTACATTAGCTTTATTAAAATAACTTGTTTCCTAGAATAAGCATCACCTCTTCATTTGCAGGGTATGAATTCACAAAGCACTGTGCCTATTAATTTAATCAAACATGCCAGAACTAATGCAGCGAGCGGACTATTGTTTACCCAGAATGTCTGTCATTGGACACATTCTGAATTGAAAACTTTTCCAAAGTGTGGATATCTTGACTTTGAAAGGATCCAACAGTTGATAAATGGCATTTTATCCCATCATATAACATTTTGCACAATTGAGGTTAAATACTTTAAATATAAAATCCTATCCAAATACATAAACAAGTAAAATACATTACAGCTCATGCCTTAACCAGCCAAGCTGTCAAGATAATGCTACTATATTTTCTTACGAACTTCCTTTTTCCTATTTCCAAACTGGAAACTGGGCTACCATAATTTTACCTGGTGATTACGTCATCACTGTACACCATATGTAAAGCCAAACCATGCCACAATATTAGTATGCTCTGATTATAAAATGGAAATTATTTTAAAATATTACTTTATAAATCAGTGGCTTGAATTCTTACTATGTTACAATCCTTTGTAAACTTTGTTATGTATTTAAATGAGTACTATTGGTGTCAAAGATAACCCTTGAAGAAATTGTAGACCTATTTCAGTGGTGGTACTCATGACCAAACTTTCTTTGAAATTCTTTTTAATTGTCTTTGTAGCAAGCCTTAGTTTATTTAGGAAGGTAGTCACGTTTCATGCTTGGTATAGATTTGCTTTAATAATATAACTTCAGATGGAAGTCTAGTCAGTAGGGGCAGAGAGGATTTAGGAATGAAAAATGGAAGTATACTACCATCACGAAGTAATTATTTTTAAATAATAAATGGCTTTATTAGTCAAGCTATAACATACACTTCCAAATTTCATTTACTTAATTCAATACTAATTTATTTCTCACTAATGTCACAATCCAACGCCAGTCAATAAGTCTGCTCCATACAGCCATTCAGGGGCCTAGACTCCTTCTATGGCATGGCTTTGTTGTCTCCTAGGTCATCAGAGTCCTATATCATACCCTGTGCGTCCAGCCAGGAACTGAGGAAAAGAGAGAACGTGAAGAATCCCACAGGATGCGTGAGAACCAGGCCCAGAGGTGGCACATAGCCTACCCACCCACCTTCCACCAGCTAGGTTCAGTCATGCCCCCACTTCACTGCAGGGAAGTTGGGAAACATTGTCTGGCCAGGTGACTGGAAGGAAAAAGAAGTGGGATTTGGCGAGAAAATAGCAATGTGTCTGCCATGTCAGCTCTAGTGATCTTCTCTTCCAAAAAGGTGTTCCAACAATGTCCTTGGTAAAAGCAGCCTAATCTGCCTCAGTTGTTGAGCTGCCTTGAAGCAAGAGTACCGCGTGTATGTTCTGATAGATTTCTTATATTGGTGTTACATTTTATCCATGTTACATACATGTTTCCATGTAGATGAGGAAGACAATGCCATTTCAAGATTTGTCCCCTTTGATGAGCCACACCTTTTAAGAGTCTCCCTGACAAACAGAGACGGAGAGCAGGCCCTGCGATGGGACTGGGGGCCACCCCACAGAACAGCCAACTTTAGGCAGAAGAAGGCGTTGGGGTACCTTAAAAGGAAATGACCCGTTCCCTAACTTGAGAGACCAAACTTAGTGTTCAAGTGAGATTAAGTGTATCGTTTTTCTTCTAGGTACTATCTTTTTCTTTCCTCCCAAACAGAGTAAGAGAAGATATTTCACACAGGTCTTTACTTGTGGGAAAGAGGTTGCTACTTTCATCCTTCCACCCCCAAGTCTCTTGAAAACTGCAGATACAGTAACTAAGTCAGTGAAGGAAACCCTTCAGTGACAAAGAGTGAAACAACAAGCACAATGACCATGAAATTTGCTATTTTTGTCCCAAACTCTCTTGACAAACATTCGCATACGTGAATCCTCTCGTTCTTTTCCCTCACTGCCTCCATCGCATCCGTTTCAGGTTAAATAGCTCTACCCACTATGTCCAGACTCTGGCAAGATTCCGGGAAGTTCTAAGGCTGCAGATAAATAAATGGCTTTGTCCAATTTTCACAAAGCAGGACAGAAAGGCAAAAATTGTCAAATAAACATTTTCAGCACTTGTTCGGGAATGACTGTACATTCCCAGCAAAGATGTCACACTCTTGCCTCTTCTCTTGACATCACGCTGACCCCTCGCCTCTTTTGAAACCCACATCTCTACAACTGACATCACTGGGCTTCATCTCCGTTGCAGTTTTGTAGTGTATTTCAATAGACAGTGGTGAGCATCTTTGGGTTTCTCTTCCTGACCAGTACCACACACTGGGCTTTTCCCTCAGGGGAGAAAAGCTCTATTTTGACAAAACAACTCTTGGCTCCGGGATAAGAAATGTCAGAGTTTGTGGTTTGTGTTCTTGACTAGATCCTTCAAGACTCAGAATGGGCTGGCATATTAGTTTCCTGTTGCTGCTATAACAAATGACCACAATATTAGTTGTTTAAAACCACACAACTTTATCCTTGTACAGCCCTGGAGATCAGAAGCCCAGCATCAGCTCACTGAGCTAAGTCAAGGTGTCAGCAAAATTGGTTCCTTCTGATTCTGAAGAGAGAATCTGTTTCCTTAGTTTTTTCAATGTCTAGTGCTGACTGTATTCTTTGGCTGTTGACCACTTCCTCTACCTTTAAAGCATATTACTCCAAATCTTGTTTCCATCATCATTCCACCTTCTCTTCTGTAATCATACCCCTTTGCCTCCCCTTTATGAGGATCCTTGTAATTATATTGGGCTACCTGGGTCTCCCCATTTCAAGGCTCTTAACTCTAATCACATCTGCAAAGTCCCTTTTGCCATATAAGGCAATATTCTTAGGGTTTAGGAATTAGGATATGGACACTTTGGGGGCCATTATTCCCTTTACAACAGCTGATTTAGGGGAGCTGTTTCACAGAGATCTCATTCCATGTATGCTACGGCCTGATTGGTTCTGTACCCCCTCCACCAAATGTATATGTTGACATTCTACCCCCACAGGGTGATGGTATTATGAGGTAAGGCCTCTAGTAGGTCATTAGGTCATGAGGGCAGAGTCCTCATTATTGGGATTGGTGCTCTTATAAAAGAGGCCCCAGAGAACTAGCTTGTCCCTCCCACCATAAGAGGACACAGCAAGAAGACACCAGCTGTGAACCAGGAAGAGGGCCCCCATCAGAATATGGCCATGCCACACCTTGATCTTGGACTCTCCAGCCTCCAGAACTGTGAGAAATAAATTCAGCTGTTTCTAAGCCACCCAGTCTACAGTATTTTGTTACAGCTGCCCTAGCAGACTAAGACAGTGTCCTGTTCACGTTGATGAAGGACTGTCCATCAGCGACACCTCCTCCAGACTAAATTCATGGTCTCTACGGGCTCAGACGTGTGCAGTTCTCATCATTCTCTTCTGTGCTTTTGCCTCCTCCCTCTTCGTCATATGTATTCTTATGCATACGTCTCTGCAGAACTAATTTTGTCCGAGTAGATAACTTGCTCAATTTGTTTTCAAATTATTTAATATTTTAAGTAACAGATGTAAGTTTACTGGCAAAAAAAAAAGTAGGTAAGAGTAGATAAGAACATTAATACTGAACTTAAGAATTTAAGAAAATATATGAGGCAAGAGGAGAGAAAGGGAAGATTCCTTGAAGGTGAGCAGAGGGCAGGAGTCCATGGGCCTTGTGAGTGGTGTGGACCTTGACCTCATCCTGACGAGCTCCTTGGAGGTGAGAGCCCCTCCTGAGGAAATGGCTGCAGGGTGCCCGGGGGAGGCTGGAACCTGTTCCCAGGACACAGAGGTCAGGATGGTCAGACATACAGGCCCCCCTGGGATCAGACCTTGGGCTCCTATCAGCACAATCTGTGTTGATTAAAACCCTGAGTAATCTACCCTGATGGTAGGTAAGTTGGTTGATTTGTGTATCTATTTCTTTTGTTTAATCATGAAGATATAATTTTCATAATATAAAAAGTAACCCTTTTAAGATTTGCAATTCAGCGGTTCCTGTTGTGGTAACAAAGTTATGCCACCACATCATTTTCTGATTCCAGAATATTTTCGTCATGTTAAAAAGAAATTCCATCCCTTTGGTCATTCCCAGCTCCTCTCTACCCCCAACCCCTGGCAACCACTAACCTACTTTCTGTCTAGGGATTTGTCTATTCTGAACACCTCATATAAATGAAATCATATAATTTGTAGCCTTTAATGTCTAGCTTCTTCCACTTAGTGTCATGCTTTCAAAGTTCATCCATGTTGAAGCACGTATCATTAGCATGTATTCATTCCTATTTATGGCCATATAATACTCCATTGTATGAATAAACCACACATTGTTTATCCATTCATCAACTGATAAACACTTAGGTCGTTTACACTTTTGGATATTTCAAAGAGTGTTGCTATGAATAGTCATGTTTTTACATGGACACATGTTTAGAGTTCTCTTGTGTATATACCAAGGAGTGGAATTCCTGGGTCATATGTAGCTCTCTGTTCAAGTTTTTGAAGATCTAAGATGTTTTTCAAAGGAGCTGCACCATTTTATATTTTCACTGGCAAGGTTGAAGGGTTCTCATTGCTCCTCCTCCTCTGCATGCTCATTATTGTCTGGCCTGTTTCTTATAGCGCACTCCCAAGGTTTTGTTTGCATGAGACCCCACATCCTTTGCATAATCCCGGAGAGGGAGAAAGCCCTAGAAACACCAGACCAAATTCCCCACTGTCTATCAAGATAGGGATTTAGAGTTCAGCCAAACTAGTTTTCAAAAATTATACATTCTTCCATACCTGAAAAAAAAATGTATTTGTTTATTTGATCTTGCCTTCCCTCTATCATAATTCTAATGTGGTTGCTTCCCAATTTTTTTTCATATTATGTACACACAGAGTAATAATATTTGCATAGGCCATGGTGGTAAACAAAGGAGTCTGCTCAGGAGTGAATGCGTTGGGTCAAGGGTTTTGTCCCACCTCCTCCACCTTCAGGCCCTAACCAGCCACTGGAGGCTGAGGGATCAAAGATACACGCATATTTTTAACCCGTTTTTAGAAAACCAACTGCAAAGCTCTATTCTGCTGAAGGTGGCGAAGGTAGTGTGAAAGAAAAGAATATGGGAGTGGAGAGGCCCAGAGCTATGCTGATTTGTCCGGCCACAGAGCTTGTTCTCAAGGGTATGGTACACAGTATGACACAGTTTTATACACAGTGGGCAAAATAGACACTGATCCCTCTCCAGGAGGGCCCAGTGTGAATGGAGTGTGAACCCCGCTGCAATGACCACAGACAGAGGAGGTCACCAGAAGTACATTTGGTGATAGTTCCAGATTGCTTACGTGTCCAGACTGACTTAAACAAAAAGCTAGCACCTGGAGGCATGGGATAACATCCAGCCATTAGGGAGAAGGAGGCTGGCAAGAGCTAGGTAGAGTATCTTGTCCAGAAGGTACAGGAAAATAAGGGGGGTTGGTCAAGTGACAGGCATCTTGTCCTAGCTGAGAAATTGATGTCAGTGAGGGTATTCAATTACCACCCATAGTCCACTGGATATTGGGCAGCAAGAGCATTTAAATGAAGCACCCTAAGGTGACCTTAACCTGGCGTGTATATGCAGGGGGACCAAACATTAGTGCAAGCCCCTGAGTAGATGTGGAGTGGACAGGGTAACCTATGTGTATGGTGCCCACGTGTTCTGCGGCAGCTCTGACGGTTCTGATTCCTTATTAAGGTGAAAACCATGTGACAGCTTGAGTTATTTGACCAAAATTCTTGCTCTTTTGTTGTCTTATTTTGTAAAGGCAAGAGTATAAATTTGTTAAAAATACATTTATAGCTAGACCTCACTTTTTGGATAGATTTATCTCCAAAAGTTATAAGCATGTTGTAATATTAAAATATCAATGAATATTAAATACTTATTGTTTTAATTCACTGCTTGGGGAGCCCCATTATTTTTATTATGTAAATTTTCCTTTTGTAAAATGAATAAAGAAGTATGCTGTAAATTTTTTAAAATAACAGCAGATATGCATACATACTGAGTTTGACTGCAGCAAGGTATGTTTTTATGTTTTTATAATCTCTATACTAAATTAAAAATTTCAAGAGTCCTAGTTAATCTGGTTTTTTTAGCTCTTTTTCAGCACTGTGCCATTTATGAATGGATGCTTATAAATCATATTTGATAACATTATAACAATCTTAAGCTCAGCATACAAATTGACATTTTTTTATTCAAGTAAATTTATTTCTTTTCAATATTGAATTTCTTCATTCATGGATATGATATACATCTATATAGGTTTACATTTATGACTTTCAACTCACAGTCTTACATGATCTTTTCCCTTAATGGTCATATGCATCTCTTTTTATTTATTTATTTTAATAATTATTCTATTGTTGTTCAACTACAGTTGTCTACATTTTCCCCCACCACTCCCCCCTACCCCAGCCAAACCCACCTCCCTGCCTTGCTTCCACCCTCCCCCTTGGTTTTGTCCATGTGTCCTTTATAGTAGTTCCCCTTCCCCTCATTATCTCCTCACACCTGCCCTTGGGTTACTGTCAAAGTGTTCTTAATTTCTATGTCTATGGTTATATTTTGCTTGCTTTTGTCTCTTGTTGATTATGTTCCAGTTAAAGTTGAGATCATATGGTATTTGTCCTTCTCACCTCCTGGCTTATTTCGTTTAGCATAATGCTCTCCAGTTCCATCCATGCTGTTGCAAAGGATAGGAGCTCCTTTCTCTCTGCTGGGTAGTATTCCATTGTGTAAATGTACCATAGTTTCTTGATCCACTCATTTGCTGATGGGCACTTAGATTGCTTCCAACACTTGGCTATTGTAAATTGTACTGCTAGGAACATTGGGGTGCATGGGTTCTTTTGGACTGGAGTTTCAGTGTTCTTGAGATATAATCCCAGCAGAGGAATTGCTGGGTCAAAAGGTAGTTTCATTTTTAGTTTTCTGAGGTAATTCCATACTGTTTTCCACAGTGGCTGTACCAGTCTGCATTCCCACCAACAGTGGACTAGGGTTCCCTTTTCTTCACATCCTCTCTAACATTTGTTTGTTGATTTGTTTATGATGGCCATTCTAACCAGTGTGAAGTGGTATCTCATTGTGGCTTTAATTTGCATCTGTCTGATGGCCAGTGATGCTGAGCATCTTTTCAAATGTCAAATTGACATTTCATCAGAGATATATTAGTGAACTTAAGACTGGTCTCTTTATCCTTCCATAAAAGGGCATAAGGCTTTTCTGGGCCATGAGGCTTAGTGATACAATTTGGTAGTTTGTTATACATTAATAAAAGAGAAAAGTAAGGACAAATATAAAACAATTAAACAGTTAAAGATTCAGGCCTCACAAAATTCACAGTGCTGTTCTTGACACTAAAGCCAACCTTAGAAGTACAATTCTAGTTATTGTAACCTATTTTATCTACTTTTGTAAATACCTTGGTTCTAATGTCCTATTTTCTTGCTCATTCGCTAGTCTTCTGCCAACTTTTTGTATCTTTCCCTTTGTATTATAGTATTCTCTCTGTGTCTTTCTTGGTGTGTTGGGCACTCACAACCCATTAATAGTAAGACTCTGATAGGATAGATGGGTCCCCATCCAATATGGAGATTCCCATTGGGAAAACTAACTCTTCTAGACTACATCATGGACCACTAACCAGCCTCTAGATGGCTGATTTTCCCTTGAAAACCAAACTCTAGTCCAGTCATTTTTCTGGGCTTGGCAGGATTCTATGATACAAAGCCTGGAAGCCATTGTACAAGGGGTCGCCTGCTGCTACTTTTTAAAAAACAAGCAGTGGTACCATCAGGTATTTGCTCCAGCATGCACTCCACGCATGATGTTTTAGAATCCAGAGGTGTGGGCCATGCTAGCATACACAGCGACTTTGGACTGAATGTTGACTCCCCCAAAATCTATATTTACATTACTACTCCCATAATTTTTGAAATTAAATCTAAGTTTTATGCATTGTCGTGTATGTGTATATATATATATATGTATATGTATATATATATATATATATATATATATATATATGCTGGTTATTTTCTGAAAGTCATATTTTTACTTTGTGTGTCTTTAGCAGATGGAATCTTATAAAAATGGCCTAAAAAGGGATACAGGGACATTTTGTATATGCTTTAAAAAATAGGTCTTTAATGTGCCAAATGACCTCCTCCTGATGCAGAGGAGCGATTCAGATTTCACTCTCTGCTCATTCGGCAGTCTAAAAGACTCCTTGGACTGCATTATTTCCTCTAAATGATTCTGTTTTGTCTCTTTCATCCCCAAATTAAATTAAAAGGAGGCAAGAAATATCTCTTTTTGGTCAAATTTAAATTACTCATTGTGGTTTCCCTGGGTCTAAGTTGAACATAATTTCATCGATAATATTTATGTTGAAGATGGTGGATATGTGAAAGGCTGCAAAACTACCAGGCATGCAAAACTGACTTCCATATAGTAATGTTTCTTTTCTATCAAGAACAGCAGTGAAAGCAACTGACAGGATGTATGCTGAGTTTGGCATTTTTGCTGAAAACAGGTATTTGGCTGAACGCATTAGAGAAATTTTAAGTGGCGTTACCTGGAACCAGTGCCTTAAATAAGTAGGGAGGTGTGAGCTCAAATACACTGGGAAAAGAGGACTATGCATGCAGTGCCTGTTGAAGCAAAGATTTCCCCACAACAAATTCTAAATCAGCTGAAGAAATACAGGAGAGTTTTCTGTGCTTCATCACAAGAAATTTAAAAGTCTATCTTTTGTTCACTTCTGCCCATTTTTTATGGGAGCCACACAGTCATGGTGCCATTAAATTTTAGTAGGAGGAAATGGATACAGTGTTTTCTCCCCAAATCTTGTCTGTTTTGTTGCTTGGACCACCCTTGAAATTAATTCAAGCCATCGCAGTGAAATGAACACTCCCTGCTATGTGGAAGTGCCTGGTTCCTGTGTCTCAGGGGAAACTCTAACAAGAGTCCTCTCTCCACCGTGCAGTCTTTGAGAAAGTACATTATCAAGTCATCAATGTGTTAAATGGCATTTCTAATTATCCAATATGCCTGCAGGCGCATGGCTAAGGCAGGTAAATCCCATCTTTATTTGTTTATTAGTAGAAGGTGTTTTACAAAACCCATGGCGTGTTCGTGACGGCCAGTCGAAATCCCGTTTTTTTTGTTGTTGTTGTTCAGTTTCAGATTGGAGCCAATACTGTCTTTCTTTGCCACATACAGATAACAAGTTGAATGAATGAACCATATCTCATCTGGGGTCTGGAGTGAACCCTTTCCTCTTAGATTAGTCTTTAACTCCCTTTTCATAGAAGGAATGTAGAGCTGAACGGCAGAAGGGATCCCTCAGTCTAGGTTTCTCAAACTTATTTGATCACAGGTTACTTCCTTGAAGTGCAGTGACTTTCTAGTGAAATATAATAGATTAGCACATGTACTTTTCCTTACTCCCTCCCAAACATTTACTAAAATGATAGGGAGGAGATGAAAAAGAAGAAACCATTAAAGTTAACAAGAACATGAGAGAAGCTAATTGCAGACAAGAAATGGCAACAACATTTTTTGAAGACGGAAAGTAGACGGTCAATAATGAATACATGAGCAGAGTGCAGAAAGCAGACTGCTAAGTGCCTGAGGAGGGAGACACAAGGAGATGCAAGCCGTAGGACTTGGGGCAGTCCCGGCGAGTAGAGGCATAAGATACCAGGAAGATGGAAGTGATGATTGAGATAGAAAGATGGGTTAAGTTCTGAACCAAGAGCAGATAAAGCTGCTCCTCCACCCGTTACATTCTGGTGGTTACTGCAACCTGACCCTGGTAGGACAGAAAGGTAAGTCTGTTCTTTGAAGTTATTGAACTAGAGAGGTTACTGCGTTCTAGACACTAAGCATCAGTGTACAGTGGAGACTGAAAACCAGAGGAAGAAGGGAAAGACTCCACATTTATTTTTTTATAGATTTTATTTATTTTATTTTTAGAGAGAGGAAGAGAGGGAGAAAGAGAGGGAGAGAGGGAAAGAAATGTCAATGTGTGGTTGCCTCTCACATGCCCCTTTGTGGGGACCTGGCCCACAACCCAGGCATGTGCCCGCACTGGGAATCAAACCAGTGACCTTTTGATTCACAAGCCCATGCTGAATCCACTGAGCTACACCAGCCAGAGCAGAGACTCCACATTTAATACTAAGCCCACTGGCAGCCCCAGGCTTATTCCTCCATTCAAATACCAGAAGCCTTTTCAGTATAAGCCCTTTTCTTTCCTCCCCATCCTGGGCAAACTGTTAGAGGATTTCTCAATGAAGTTACTGAAGAACCTGGGGGAGGGAAAATAATTCCCTCTCTATCACTCTATGTTCCAGGCCCAAACACCTGTAATTAAAGACAGATTAACAAGAGAGAAAAAAAGCTTATTATCATGTACATTTGGGTTTATGTTGACCAGAGATAAATGAGTAATTCTAGAGGTGGGTTAGAATTCAGGATTAAATAAATACCTTCTTAATAGGGAAGGGGGTGGGGCTATGGAGCCTCCTAGCGGGGAGTAAATGATTTCCAGGGAAGATGAATGGGCCTTTACCAGAGCAGATGGAAGAAATAATCATTTGTGACAAAGTTTCTCTGGGTATAATGTTGACTAGATTCTCCTCTGTGGTCATGAGTCAGCCTTTGCTGGTTGATGATACTCCCAAGGGAGGAGATTTATGGTAACTGAGTTCCTTTTGGAGGATCTGTCTTTAGGCAGAGTAGTTCAGAGGAAGCCTCTCCCTGCCCTTTACTGTTTTGTTTTGTTTTTTTGTCCAAGTGCCTACTTCTCAAAATAATCAATATACCGCAGCAGCCCATTTTGAGGTGACACAGTCTGCCTTTCAACCCCAAAATAAAAAGCTTGAAACTAACATTTGGGGAATCCCATAAAGAAGTATGCAAGTTAGGTCACTTTTTCAGGAAACTCATCCATTTGACAAGGTTTGCTCATGAAAACAAAGCTTGCCATAAGTTTTCCCTTTTCAATATAAATAAACAGGATTAGAATTGGAGAGATAATACAGTTGAGAAATGCATGTAATGTTAAAGCAAATAAAATGCAGAAAAAAGTTAAAAGAAACAGAGTCAATGTAGAGAGCAGAATAAGGCATTAAAATAAAAACTATTCTTAATATCCTGAAAGATACACAGAAAATATAAGACATTCATGGCAAAAAGCAGGATTATAAATAGAGGGAGGAGAACAATAAAAACTGTTGGATGTTAAAGATATGGTAGCATAAATATAAAATTCAGTAGAGGAATTGAAAGTTAGAGGTGGGGATATCTTGCAGAAAGTAGGACAAAATGGATAAAGAAATATATAGGATATAAGAAATATCCAAAATAGGATATAAGAAAATATATAATAAAATTAGAGAATCTCTTCAGAAGGTCCACTATCTAATAAGATTTCCAAAAAGAGGGAACTATATATATGTGTATTAAAGATATTATGAAAAAACATAAAATAAAACTTTCCTTAGCAGAAGAACAGGAGTTACCAAATTGAAGACTTCTACCAAGCGTCTAGTACCATGTAGGAAAAGACCCGTAAGGGACACAAACAAGATTACAAAAGCTTCCAGAAAAAGGAAAGTGTCACACATAGAGGGTATGAAATCACAAGAGTATGAGAAATTTCCAGAGCGATGTAGAAAGCTTGAAAAGTGGGACAACATAATTTAAAATTTTAATTAAAAAAGTTATGACCAATCCACAGTTTTAACCTAACCCAACTATCAAACAGGTAGGAGGAGTAGCGTAAAAATATTTTAACAGATGCAAAGTCTCCAAAATATTTTCTCCCATGCGCCATTTCTCAGAAAGCTTTTGGGGAAAAAAAGCTTCCACCAAGAGGAAGACGCACACCAAGAAAGTGGAAGATGTGAGATCGAGAAAAGAGAGTTCCAAAAACACAGAAAAGCCATCCTCGAAAGTCCTGCTTCGACATCTGTGCAAGAGACGAGGAAAGCAGTCAGTCAGCCCCGGGTGGGAGGAGCGGCCCCGCCGCAGAGCTCATTTATCACGTGACATGCCTGGCAAAATTGTCAGAGAGTTGGAAAAGAATTATTCATAGATACAAAAAAAAAATCAAATTATATAAACAAAGCAATTATTAACTCCAGGAAAAACCAAAAGTTTCTAAGAAAAGAACTATAAATAGAGTGTATCATGGCTCAGCTGTAACAATATTTACCTAGTCACAATTATGTACACGTAATAATATAAATGATGGAATGATTTTCATTTTTTAAATTGTGATGAAATTATGTTGGGAGTAAGAGAGGAGGGAGGGTTTTGTACATGTGGGCAAGAGCCTAAGAGAGCTAAATCACATTTATGGTAAAAACCAAGACATAGAAAGGAAAATTTTATGAAATTGTGAAAAAAATTGTTTAAGTATGTCACATATAAATATAAGTAACAGAAAAAATCCCAGCTAAAATGCTTTTAAATACTTGCTTGTAGGAAGGAGAGCTTAAGGATGGGGAAGGTAGATGGCTATTTTTCTTTAAGAATCTAAAGGAGAATTCAGGAAGCTGTGGTCCCAGGGCCAAATTTGGTAGGCTGCCGGTTTGTAAATAATATTTTATTGGAATACAGCCATGCCTACTCATAGAATGGGTTGGCTGTGGTTGCTTTTGTGCCCTAAGAAGTCGGTACAAAAGCAGAGTTGAGTGGCTGTGACCAACACTGGACAGCCTGCAATCTTAAATCGTTGCCTTCTTTGCAGAGAAATGTGCCGATCTCAGGTGCAGAGCAGCGATGCTCGACTTCCAGCTGAATCAGAATCACCTGGGGGCTTGTTAGACCGCAGATCGCTGGGCTCACCTAGACTTCTGATTTTTTTATACTTCTAAGTATAAGCTTAGATGTTTACATGAAAAATTAACCTGAAATGAATACAAAAACCACCTCCAGTGACTTAAAGGTGATGTGAAGTCATTAACATGCAATTTTTTAAACCTGATATTAGAACAGAACCATTAACAAATTAAACTGGAGAAAATATACTGTGTTTTACTGATAATATGATCTCAAAGATGCAAGCATAGATGTTAACAATTTCCGGGACCTCGGCCACTGCGCTGGCACGTGTCATCGCAGTGGCTGGTGAGCAGACCCATCCCTCCCTCTCGCATCATTGCCCTGGTTAGCAAAGGCAGATTACTGTACAACAACATCTATGGTGCAAACAGTTATTTAAAAATCTTTGCTGTTTTCTGCTCTAAAACATTATTTCCAGCATTTCTTCATTTAATGTCTTCTTGTTAAATGCTTGTTTTCTGAACAACACAGTTTAAGAAACTTGATTTAAAACCTACTCCTCTTCTGTTGACCCCTTTCACATATGAAGAAACTGGTACCCGGGGCATGATGGGTGGTAGATGCAAGACTTCCTGACCCAGGCCCCACTTCCCTCCCCTCTTGTACCCCAGCTCCTGTTTGCACTGCCGTAGGTGAAGGAAAGAACCCTGAGTGAGCCCAAGCTCAAATCAGGCATGAAGAAAAAAGGCACTGCTAATACCAGGGATCATCATTTTTTTTTTTTTTCTAAAAGCCTGAAACAAAGAAAATTCTCTGCTTCCAGGAATAGCCTTAATCAGTCACATATGTGAACACAGACCCAGCAACTGTTCGGTTTTCCACCAACATAACAGGATTTTCCTGACACATTGATTTTTTTTTTTTTTTTTTTTGCCTATTATCAGTATCCGTAATTTTTTTTTTTAAGATCTTAGGCATGATACCAGACCTTTCAACCAGGCAGGCAGAATGCCAAAAATCTGCAGTGTTTGAAAGCAAAGAGAAATAAAAGATATTGAGGGTAGAAATAGTCCCTGGCTGGTAAAAACAAACAAACAGCTTTAAAAATCTAAGAATTGTGCCCTGCGGGGGTGGGTTTGCCGAACTGTCAGCTCCACCAGTTAATGAGGTCGTTTGTCTAATGGAGATAGAAAAGACCATTTGTAACAATGCTGGGCTTTGTGTGTGTGATTTAAAAATCAAATTGAGTGGAAATGCAGCACACACTAAATGGTATTGTTTATTTTCTAATTAATTTGCTACAAACTACAAAACTCAAGTGCTAAATATGTTAGACAGCATGTGATTTTTTTTAGGAGAGAAAGCACTGGAAACATTTACCTCTCATAGTCCATTTACTTTCTTCTCATTAGAGAAACAAGTTGTGGCTTGAAAGTTTTTAGAGGACATGGATATTTGGGGTGGGACATCACTTTTGCGTGTTACATAAGCCAACCTGGAATGTGGTCTCCTTTGTGAGGTTCCGGAGTTCCAGGGAGCCTGGGACCATATGGTCAGTTGATGATGTTCATTTTTAATATTAATAGGCCAGGGATTCAAGGCCCTGTGGAGAATGTCATCTAAGTGAGGACAGCCGCTCACATCACAACTGCTCATGGACTTTTTCCTCTGCGGGATACAACCAGGACAATGCAGGTGCTCTGTATAAGTGTAAGCTCAGCACATCAGAGGGGAAAGATGGATATAACCAGCCAGCTCTAGGTGAAAATTCTGGCTTAGCCACAGGCTGACTTTGTGACATTGGGGGCGACCATTTAAACTCACTGAGACTTACCGTATTTTGCCGTGTATAATGCACACCCACGTTTTTGGCCCAAACTTTCAGGGAAAAAGTCTTTTAATTTTTAATTCATTTCTTATTTACTTATATTTAGATACTTTCTTTGTATTATAAAGGAATTTTAAGCACTTATTTTTGAACTTATGGTACAAGAAATTTTTATGTAACAAATAATTCTAGGGTTATACTTTTAATACATAACCATAAATGAAAGAATTAAAAACATTTATATAGATATGGAATTAGTACTACCCATGTATAATGCTCATCTTTAGTTTTCCCTCAAAAATTTGGGCAAAAAAAGTGCACATTCTACATAACAAAATGCTGGTATTTTTTTTCTCTGAAAAATGAGGATAATAAGAGCTGCCTTATGGGCCTATTCTTAGAGCCAGACAGCTTAGAGCTCATTAGTGAAGTGCCTGACATGTGGTAAACAAATGAAGTTGTTATGAGTTAGAACATTTTAGGGTTTATAATAACCAAACTGGCTATCTTCACAAACTGAGGCATCAGTAAGCTTTCATGTGTCTTTGTTCTTACATTTACCTAGTTCCTACCTCTTCTTCTGACAGATGTTTTAGTCCTAATACACTTTTCCTAGGACTACTATGAGATCTACTCTTCCCTGCCCTGGCCCCAGAGCCTCTTGTCCAATCTAGCAGGCTTGTTCTTGGGAGCACTTCACCAATGGGACGACTCACGTGTGTGACAGCAACCTTTTGCCTGGTGTTTCCTGTTTGCCTAGCCTTTCCTCTGCACCAGCTGCCGTTCTTCTATATCACCTCATTTAATGCTCTCAACCCTCTTCTGAAGTAAATTCTATTATTATCCCAATAGTTTAATAAACACTGACATATCAAGAGGTAAGGTAGTTGTCCAAGGCGATGAGCCATCATTTTGAACATAGGCAGTCTGGCTCTACAGAATCGGGCTCTAAAAACAGGCCTTAATGCTGGCATTGAGATACTGTCCCTGCTTCGTGCCACGTAGGTTTACATTCAGGGCTTGCCATTCAGTGAGCTCCAGAATTTGTAATTTTTACTGCACATTGGTCTTCAAGGCCAAGGTAAATCTCTGAAGTTCACAGACAGCCCACCCTAGAACCTATTTGTCTTCTTCCATTCTCAAGGAATTGCCATTCTCAAGGAATTTTAAGTGCTGAGCATACCTTTGTAGGGGTCAGGGAAGTTTCATCCTCCTGAACAACATGATCTCAACTAGTTTCCAGTTAAAACTGGAAACTCCATGAGAGCAGAAACCATGTTGGTATTGTTCCACTCTGCATATCTCTGGTGATTGAATGGATGGACAAATGGGTGATGGTTGTTTGGATCAGTTGATGGAGAGATGGGTGGGTGGATGGTGTTCTTAAAGGGAAATGTCTACCATAGATAATAAGGCGTTGACATAAATCATTTCTCTGATCTTTGATGACTGTGTCTCTTACTTAGCTTTCATTAGATTATAGTTTTCTCCCACAATTATATTTATCTTGTTGGGTGTGTCATTCCCAATGGCTGCATTGAAATCCAAAGTTCTTCATATGAAATACGTAAAATCTTGGAAGCACAGAGGTTAGGACAATATTAATCAACTTTTCTAAAAGAAGCAAGAAAATCATTAATTCACCTTGGCTGGTGTAGCTCAGTGGATTGAGCGCAGGCCTGAGAGCCAAAGGGTTGCCTGTTCGATTCCCAGTCAGGGCACATGCCTGGGTTGTGGGCCATGTCCCCAGTGGGGGACACTTAAGAGGCAACTACATACTGATGCTTCTGTCCCTCTCTTTCTCCTTCCCTTCCCCTCTCTCTAAAAGTAAATAAATAAATAACATCTTTTAAAAAAAGTAAGAGTTTTAAAAAAAGAAAATCATTAATTCATTTATTTATTCAACAAATATTTATTCAGTATCTGTTGCCTCTCTGGCACTCCATTAGGAGCTTAAAATATGGCTGTTAACAAAACAGAAAACTTTTTCCCTCCTGCTGAGTCCATTCTAATATGGGAGGCAGACAAAAACAAACACTCCCCCTGTGTAATGGATAGAGTTAAGTGCCATGGAGAAAAGTTAAGCAGGGTGAGGATTATAGGAATGATGGTGAGTGGAGATTGCTATTTAATATCAGATAGAGTTATTTTGAAACTGTGTGTAAGCTTCGCTCTATATTAGAATGTGAACATTTAAGAAAATTAAAGTAGTGAGTATAGGGGAATGACAGGGAATTAGGAGACAGATTAATATTAGAGATTTTTCACATAACTTGATTAAGAGGAGAATATTTTTGATGTATAAAATATATATTCATATTTTCTTTTTTTCAGGATTAGGAGCTCTGGACTTTTAAAGTGATACCATTTTCCAGCCTCAAACTGAAAAGAAAAAAAATAAAAAGAGAAGCAACTGCAATCAGCATAGCAAAATGAGAGGTGGATAAACCATGTTGGGAAGAAGCAAGGTCAGCAGTTGAACTGTCTTGCCTTTGGTCCAGAACACTGCTCAGACTCAAATCTTGCCCTGAATTTACCACTCCAACGTTGGTTCAAGGCCTGGAGTGATGTGTTCGCACCCCAGAGCACCTTTGATTCTGTGAGGCCTGCAACATGACCACCAGCAGCCACGCATGTCCTGTCCCAGCGGTGAGTGGACACATGACTCACTATCCAGCTGCACCCTACCCGTTACTCTTCCCGCCTGTCATCGGGGGACTTTCCCTGCCTCCTCTCCACGGCCTTCATGGGCACCCTCCTCCGAGTGGATGCAGCACCCCATCACCTGCAAGTAAGTACCCCTGGAATGTGCTCTCTTTTCTCTTGGTTGATTGGCTGAATGGACCTGAGAAAGCAAGACGGTTCATCTACAGGGTGAGTTTTCATTCCATTGAATGTTGGTTTCTCTTGGACTAGAATTATACCTTTAGTGCTATTGGAAGAAATATGAAACCAGATAAAGGGTGAATTTTAGAATTTGGGTCATTCGAAACTTTGCTGATATTTTGCTCAATTTTATAAAAAGTAACCAGCATATGTGACCAATATACCTGATGAAACTGGCCACTTGATCACCTGAACAGTGAATTAGCAGCTGGCACCATAAAAATCACTAGTGAGAATCCTGGGTCGAACAGCAATTTTGGTTGTGAAGTTTCCTTTGATTTTCTCACTCAATTCCCAGGTACTAATAATAGCCATTGTTCTCAACTTCCCAGGTACCTTTACAGCCAATCCATATCACATAAGCTTTTCAAATGTCCTTGACCACTTTCGACTCTACTAAGCTGTTTACGTCCAATCCTCTCTAAAATGTTGGGTGTAAAGTGCAATCGAATAAAGGTAGAATTAGAATTCTTCAAGACTGTTAATGACTCACTCATGGAAAGTATCCCTATCATGTGATTTAAAAAAATTTTGTTTACGGACAAACTTTGGAGCCCAGGAGCTTTCCCACCTTTTAGAAACATGTTGCCTGATTTGGCGTCTGAAGATGAAAAAATAGTTTCCACTGTGCTGCATCAGGCATCCACAGCACATATCCCAGAATCTTCCTGGTTCATAGCTCAACGGGGGCACTTCAGAGTTCTTCCTGGTGATTATTTCACGTTTTGCTACTTTAAAAGGAATTCCTCCCAATATTTGCTTGGTACTTAGAAGTTTTTTTTTTTTAAATACTGCCTTAATTTTTTTCTGAATTGTGGTCTTTCTATCTTCTCTGTCCTACTACATTTTCAGCTCACTGAGAGAAGAGGGTCGCCCCACCTAAGTAGGATCCCTCAGTTCCTGGTACAATAGTAGTAGGGGAGGGATGTTTGAATGTCTGCATGTTTGGTTGCCTGGATGGACAGATGAGCAGATAGATGGACAGACTTTCACTACAGAGATGTTGATGGTCATCACAGTATTATTATGCCTGATATACACAGACTTGCTTTCCTTCTTGGAATGACCTGACTATAAGTCTTCCCTTCTGCATTTTAGATTTCTGACCAGAGCTTGTGACCTATAAATTCTTTTAAAATGCTGAATAACATTCTCCCATGCTTCTCAAGTTCAAATTGAGAGTAGACATAGCCAAAGTAGCTTCTTTGCTATCAGGAGAGATGGAAGGAGTCCCTGTAATCAAAATATCATTCACCTAATACAAACGATATAACAAAGTTACTTTTAGCTAACACATGAAGGGGTTTGATTAAATAACTGTTAAAGCTTCTAAAATTTCACCCAAGAGCATCTGTCTCTAATTCCATAGCTCAGCCAGCCTGATGGACACCATGTCTTAAAGCATTACTTTTCTAAGATTAGAAGTATATTTTGTGAATGTAGCCAAGAAACTAAGAAAGACATGAGTATTATTCCCATCCTGGGTGATCTAATATTACAGATGGCAAAGTCTTAGGTACCTGTAGCCCCTAGGTGCTCACAAGCAAATCCTAGCAACTTTGGGCCCCTTTGGTTACTGAGTTTAAGAAAAAATGCAGAGCATAACCAGTAGAAGGGTAGGTGAGATCTCTATACTGGACTGGCACTCCTGAACACTTCAACAGGTTCTCAATATACAAAGGAATCACCCATCTCTTTGCAGGTATTTGTAGGTCAAATAATTCTATAGAACAGTACTTGGCAAACTACACAACCTGTAGGCCCAATGCAGCTTACCATCTGTTTTTGCAAATAAAGTTTTATTGGAACATGGCCACAGTCATTTGTGTGCACGTTGTCTATGGCTGCTTTTTGTGCCACAATGTTAGAGACCATATAGCCCATAAATCCCCAAACCTTTACTATCTTGCTCTCCTCAAAAAAAAGTTTGCTGACCCCAGTTATGAAAGTAAGCGTGCTGAGATGGGAGTCAAATCATCTCGAATCTACTCAGGCTCTGTCTCTAACCGGTGATGTTAGCTTTCTAACTTCTTCCCCCAGTCAGAGCCCCAGAGGCTCAGCCTGCACCCCGAATGAGCTGGCCTATGTCCTATCAAGGGCTCCTTTCACTTCTCAATACAAGGCCGTTCTTTTCATTTCACAGTTACTAATAAAGCACAAGGTGCTATCACTAGCAGATTCAACTATAAGGCAACGGAATTGCCATTTTTCTACATCAAAATTGGTCAAACCTTGGAAATGTCATATGAATCAACCTTTGGAAGGAGAGGGTTTGCAGTTCAATAGAAAAGGGGGCACACGATTGATAACAGTCTGTTCTGAGGGCCTTGGGGAGGGGGGCTGAGTAACCGCACTCAAGGGTAGCTGGAGAAGGGGTAGAAAGATGACAAGGTACAGACATTTCAAGCTGGAAACTTTAATGCGGGCTTCCTTCTAACCCTGGCTAATACACTTTTATTATTTTTAGCTACAGACAAAGCACATGAAAGCCACTCAAATGAAAATTACTGAAAGGAGCCACTGTTAATATTCAGCCTGTTAGCTGGCCCGTGAACAGGGAGTTAGTTGCCTTTGTTACAGCTTGTGGTGTAGAAGAACCCAGGAACAAGGATAAGGTCTTAAAAGTTACACACAGACTTTCTCTTGGCTAAAAATAAACTTAAAGTTTTATCCTTGTCCTGAGGTTAATTAAGGAGGTAGCCAAATTCTATAAAGTCTCAGAAACTAGCAAAACACATGCTTGGGTAAAAAAGCCGGCTAATCCAGAATGCAAAGGGAGCAAACACGTTGAGGAATGATTCCATAACAAGGGTCGCGGCATTGGACTATGGGATTGCAGGTGTTTCTTTCGTAATATGTACACGTCTAGGTTCTGCCGCCCCGTAACAAGGTTCTTTCAGCATCATGTGTTATAAATGCTCAAGAACCTTCTACCTCAAAGGGCAGCGAGAGCAACTTTCATAGTGGCTACCAATGTTACACCCACTTCCTACTCTTCTGCCCATTCACTTCTGATTCTCTGGCCCCGTGTCCTCCTAGATTAGAGCCTGAACTCTGTGTATTTAACCACTTTTTCTCAATAGTACACATGTCCTCATGCCCGAATACAAAGATGTCCTTGACCCGCGTATTGATTATTTAACATCTTTGCATTTCTCTCCCATCAACTGTAAAATATTTTTATTTAAAGAATAGTCTCCTTTAATTATCATAGTCGAGTATTTTAAGGATGAAAGAGGGTATACAGTAGAAAGAAAAGTTGTACTAGAAAGGAATGAAATCGTATCTTCTCCAAGGACTCTGCAACTCCAGCAGGCAATGGAGAGCTCAGATTTTCTCCTCATCCCCAAGCCATTTGGAGACAAACGACCATGTGTCCTTGGTTGGGGCCAGTGGTGGACCCTGTTGTTCTGCAGCATGAGACTCTTGGCTATTGGCTTGACCACTTGTCGCCATTCACAATTCAGAGGGAAAGATGTGGCCACTTTTCAGAACTCTGTTCTGAAGGAGGGAAAAATTGGTTTTCGGAGGGGAGGTGAACTTAAAGCATCTCTTCCATGTGCACATTCTTGTTTGTGTTCTGCCTTAATTCATGTATCATGGAGTCTCTATAAGCCTAGAAATCAGGAAACATATAAGAAAAAAGGAAGTTAAAGTAAGTAAAAAAAAACAAAACTGCAATGTATCAAACACCTCCTGGATGATCCACTGATCATTTAATGTATGTCATTCTTAATTGTTTGTCATAACCTCCTAATTTTGCCCCCAGGCCATGAGCAGCAACCGTGTTTTATACATGAAGACCTTGAGGCTTAGGGAAAGCCAAGAGCTTCAACAGCTAGTAACTGTGGGAACCAAATTCCAAGCCCAAATCTTGGATCCACAAAGTGCATGTCTTTCCCTGTGTGTGGAACAATGAGATAACTTAACCACTCAGATTAATTGCATAGGTCCGCTATGGGCATGTCCTTTCCATGATGCTTCAGGAAGTCCTTGAGATGAAGACATTGAAGGACTTCCCAACCTCTTCAGTTTCACTGACTATAGAAGTAGCTATGATTTTTCATCAAAATGGGGAGAGGAGGGTGGACCCCAGAGTGAAGGAGTCACTTCAGATGCCTCTGCTTATGTCTGTCCTGGGAGCAGAGAGCTTTTCCCCTCCAGACAAGCGTGCCTTCCAGCGAGAGGGAAGCCTGACATGCTATGCCAGGGGACACTCTAAATCTCATGTTCCTGAGCTCTGTGAAAGTTGGACAGCTGTCCGTCTGTCTCTCTTAATGTTCCTTTCATGGCTGCCTGTTCTGTTTTATTGCTGCACATGTGCTTTTTTATAGGTTGTTGTGAGCTGGAAAATATTGTTGGGTTTTGGCTTCAAAGCTGCTCTCAAAATGATCTCAGTTTAACTTCAGCGCCTTAAAATGGGAGTTCTTTAATGATCAGAGAGGGCCCTCCTGTCAAAATAACAAAATGGACTTTAAAAAGGCCTACACCTTCTGGAGAGACATGACCGTGAGTCTCAGAATTATCGATGACAGGACATAAAGTGAGTCTTATTTCTATATCTTGTTTTAAGCTACGAGGAACCTCATTACCCAACTTATCTAAAGCAGCGTGTGCAGCCAGACTGGACTTTTTTACTGTATGTTAAAAACAATTGGCCCAGAGGTGTCGATCCTGTTTTAAATACATGCAGACCATTGGTAACTAAAACCAACTTATTAATTCCTATTATCCATCACCCTTTGCTCTGTGGTCTGGTCTACTTTCTACTGTGAGTTATATTTGTCCTTAAACATACACAGTGGCCCCACTGAACAGGGATCACATCTCATTTTCAGATGTCTGAGGTTTTGTATATTTTTGGTATTTAATGAATACCAAGTGCATGTGTGTATGTAAATGTCATATATTATATCCTTCCCATTTTTAAGCCAAATAAAAATAAGGTAAAATAAAGTAAAAGAAACTTGTTTGGAAATTGAGTAAATTCAAATAAAACAATTTAGCTCATTTCAACTGCCTTTGATCATTGGGTACTTTGAAGTTCTGAGGCTTAGGGAGGCAAATGCTTTTACCTGAATGATTTAGAAATAGAGTTTACATTTGGTGATGATTGAACAGCTCTAGTCGGCTTGCATAAACCTAGAGCCACGTGCATAATATATAAGAGTTCATTTCTTAAAGGGTGATCTGTATTGATTATTTGTGTACAGTGCCTCTTCTCCCAGAAGAAAGGAATCTTTGTGTCTTCTTCTTAATATCACTACAATTTCCCCAGACTCTCTGTCTGAGGACAGTGTGTAATTCTCTGAATAGTTCCAATGAGGAGCTGGTTTCATTCTGTTTGTTGAACTTTACCCCAAAGGGATCAAGAGTATGTGAACATGAGTTAGAAACAAAAAGATTATTGTTCAATTTTATCAAATTAACTACAATGCCCAAAGGAGAATCTCAACTCTGGAAGTGTCTTCTTAAATACAAATAGGCTTTCAGTCCACAGAGGATATCATAAAAACAGGGATGGATTTATCTCTAAGTTATCCTGCTAATGATTATTCCTGAGGAGAGCATATTTGGAAAAATATACAAAAAAAAAAGGAGGAGAATGAAGAGTGATGGCTTAGAGCTCATATTAATTTTCATATTCTACTAATTAGATAAATTAAACGGAGACATAAAAAATATTTTTTACCTTATGAAAATTGAACCTGTGAAGATTGGAATTACCACAACAGTTGGCTGTGATATATGAGAACTTCGATGTATTCCAAATGTCTCTTGATGAATTCATCAATCTACCGCTCCTGTATATTTCATATGGCCTGTTTTTCCCCTAATGAAGAAAAGTCCATTCAGATGAACCTGAGTGATGGGAGATTAACCTCTGCACAGGTATATATGCACATAACAGGTAGAACTGGCACCCGTCGGCCGCCCTCTGGGCCGTCTGCAGGACGTGTGACAGACAGTCTCACAGAAGCTCTAGAGAAGTGTGCTGTGTCATTAAAGTGCTACAGCTCCCTATTCTGTCATGGCTTCCCTGTTTTGGGACTGTGGCTCCCCCTGATATCTGAATGATTCTTGGTAATTTAAACAGGAAAGAGAGAAGGGGAGAGAGAGGGAAAGGAAGGAAAGGATGGAGGGAGGGAAAGAGAGAGAAACAGACTAACAGACAAGAAAAAGAGAGAGAGAGACTAATGAATTCTGTTTTTTGAGCTCCAGGCCACTTCCAAGAACCTGAGGCCACCAGGCCAACCAATGGCGAGGCGGTAGCATCAACGCTCTCGTTTTTGTTTTGTTTTTTTACTTTGCCATGAGAATGAGTAGGAAAAGTAGTTTCTATTTATTTAGTGTGCTACATATGTTATCTCTGCCTGCCAACCAGAAAAGAGAATAAAGAAACAAAGGCCCAGGTAACCAACAGTAAGGTTGCTCAGACAGAAATGGTGAGACTGGGCTAGAACTGTTCTTGCTTTGACTAAAGCTAGTCTTCTTTTATCAAATCCATGTTGGCTATTGAGGCAATAAAAAGATTTTTTAAAACACTGTATCTGTCTTCGAGGGTTTTGCACTCCTGTTGGGAAGTCATAATTACCTAAAATTGGTTAGATCTAAAACCCTGATTGTTCTTTGCCCTCTAAGGCTTGATTTTGTAAAGCTAGTAACATGCCCTCCCACCCACACACCCACCAAGCATGCTTTGATTTACCGTACGTGTTCTATTCTGCAGTCTTGAGTTCTCATAACTTCTCCTCCTCTGTTAACCTAATGCCCGACACATGGGAAACTCTTTAAGTTATGTGGATGGCTGAACCGTGTTTCTCACTGGTCGGGGATTTTGGAAATGTGTGGATGTGCTTTCGGATGTCACAGTGAGGGAGCTCTATAGGCACTTGGTGGGCAGGGGCTGGGGGGCTGAATGTGCTGCACTGTACCCAATAGGTGAGAACAATAAAGAATTGCCTCCTTTCCTGGTGACTTCTAATGTCTCCCCAGACATTTGTGTGAAGCATGCCCCAGGAATCAATTATGATTAACTAAATCTAAACCATAACTCCATTTTACATATAAATGCAAAATATTGTGTGCTTTTCTTATACCCCAAGTTATTTAGGACTGGAATTGCCATGTAAATCAGGTGCAGGCTTCTCTTTTATTTTGGGACATTTCTAAGAGTCATGCACCACTTGGGAGCATCACATCACTGATGACAGTGCTATTCTTGGTATTCAAGTCACCAATACCACATGTTTTTATCAATTGCATTTGCAATAAAAACAGTTCTACAATTCTGCATATAGGGGCAAGCATCTCACACTGCCCGATGCCTGAGCATTTACACATTGAAGTAACTATTATTTTATCATAAATTACTCTGCTTGAATTTATCCTCGATGTTGCGGTCAGGGAATTTTATATTAATTTCTTTAAAAATATATGTGTAGGTGAACTATATTATCTATAACTTTCATTTTGAAATAGTAAAGCAGGTGTTCTAAAATATGTTACTAAAAGAAGCATAGTCTCCAAAATGTTGAAGGTTACTGGAATGAATGGATGGATGAATACAGGAATGAATCAGTGAAAAATAACTGTGTCAAGTAAACTGCTTAGAAAGTAAATGATCTGGTTGTTGAGAGGAGAGGAGGGAAGTTTATAAGTGAAATGCACAGGGAGAGGTTTGCAAAAATCCAATCCAATCATTCTGGCAGGCATGGGACAGCAGCCATGGCACTAGAATAAGCCGTACACAGACGACCCATGGAAAGTAGGAAAGTATTTTAAGCTTCCTATCTTGGATGGCATGTAGGGTTGGCAAGGAACTTCCCAGTTTTTGCCTCCATTTCTTGATGCATAACGCATGTCCCCAAGGTCATGGGCATCAAATGTATTGTTATTCATGAATTCACTCTTCCAATATTTATTTGTACTCTGTGTTAGGTGTCACACGAGGCACCTTGGAGTCTGTCTGACTTGCTGGGTAAATCTGTCAGTGTGATCGGTTCTCACTTGTGCGTCATGTCCAATTCTGACTCTAAGGAGATGTCATTTTAAGATTTACCAGGAAAAACTTATGGAAGTGTTATGGGTGGGATTGCGTCTCCTCAATAGGTATTGATGTTCTAACCCTCAGTAGCTATGGACGTAACTTTACTTAGAAATAGGGTCTCCTCAGATGATCAAGTTCAGATAAGGTCAAAAGGGGAAATTTGGACACAGACATAGAAATACAGGAAGAATGCCAATCTAAAGATCAGAGTTACTCGGTTGCCAGACCAAGAACACCCAAGATTGCCAGCAAACCACCTGAAGCTAGGGCAGAGACGTGGGGCAGATTCTCACTCGCAGCCCTGAGAAGGAGCCGACCCTGCCGGCCCCTTGATTTTTAACTTCTAGCCTCCAAAACGGTTTGTGCTACTTCAGTACAACAACTCTAAGAAACTAATCAGAATTATCACTAGGGACTAACCCTTCCTACCCCCGAAGAAGGAAAAACTATGCTTTCGGTCTCTTGCCCCACGAAAAATATCGGGTTCTCCACCTACACTTTCTAATCATTTTACCCTCACAGTGACTTTCTTTTCCTGTCATAGGTGGTCCCTTGGTGTGAACTTGTGAATAATGTTTTAGGAAAGTTTATTTTCCTTCATAGTCAAGCTCACTTGATTCTGGTGGCTACAAATCCATAGTCATGAATCACAATGTCCATAATTGTTTTTAAATGAGTATTTTCCATTCCTCTAGCTCTCTTTTGGTGCTCTCCTTGGATGTTAAACTCTTATCCCTTTCTTGACCTCCACATGTATTCTGTAATACCCATTTTGCTCTTAATTGTAAAGCCTTTGTCTCAAAACGTAGCAGGTTTCCCATCAGTGTCACATTGGACTCTGTGAGACCCTCCAGAAGAATCGTTCATATTCCAAGTTCATATTCAAGTTCTAGTCACTGAGAGGTTATTGGTGGCAGTGATCTTATCATTATAATTATTGGTTGGCTCTTATCGTGAGCATCACCTCATTGGCTTATCCGGCAGCCCTGGCACCCTTCCTTCAACACTGTGCTCCTTCTCCTTTATACTGAGCACTGTTTTTTCCACACACTGAGTTCCGTACTCCATACGTATCCCAGTCTTTACACCCACCCCCTTTAGTTCTCCACATCTGGGAGGTTTTAGTTCCTTATGAACAAAATTCTTTTTAAATTTTTTTGAGGCCACCAAAGGGTGCACCACTCCAGATATAAACTCTACTTAAAGATTCTGGGCCTCACCAAACCCTGCCCGGGTTAACTTCGCCTTCAATGAGGTGGGTCCCTAAGCCACTGTCTTCTCATGTAATAAGATGAATCCAATTTAATAATGTGAAAATCTGCATATATGGAGTTATTTTTCCCCCTATTTGTTACTAAAATCTCAAAAAGCTGTTGTGCTGATGAAAATGACCGCTTTCCAATGAGAATGTGTATTGTTAATTTAGTGCTGAGCTATTTCACCTAATGTCCATAAGCTTTACATATGCTTAAACAAAATAAAAATTTGGGGGTTTTGGGCAAGGACAGTGGTTATCTGTGGCCCTGTGAGCACTGATGACAGCAATAAGTTATTTAGCCACTCTTTCTTTCTTTCTTATTTTTTTTTGCATTTAAAACGTTTTTATTGCTCAAGTACACTTGTCTCCATTTCCCCCGACCCCTCTCACCCACCCCACCCCTCACCACCTCCCACCCTCAATCCCACCCCACTTTGGCTTTATCCATGTGTCCTTTATACATGTTCCTTGACAACCCTTCTACCCTTCTGCCTCTCCCCCCATTATCCCCTCCCACTTCCCCTCTGGTTATTGTCAGTTTGTTCTTTACTTCAGTGTCTCCGGTTATGTTTTAGCCATTATTTCTTGATGGATCCTGAAATGGGGTGCTGTGAGAGGTACTCAACAGGGACTGCCCCTAGCTTGGGGAGCTTACCGTGGAAGAAAGATGTGCTCATTAGGAAAGGTTCATCCGGTGGAACCGAAGGTGGTATTAATGAAGATCATTTCGGTAGGATGGTTCAGGAGGCTAGGAGATTATAAATGGGGCAGAAGAGACTGCTATTTCCAGACCCCAATGTGCCCTTGAATAATTTTTTTACTTCTATGTGCCTCAGCTTCCTCCCCTGTAAAATAAGGGTAATAATGGTACCTTGAACGAGCTGTGAGGAAATTGTCATCAATTGTTATATGTGAACTACTTACAACAGTGTTAGAACAGTAAAAACTCAGCCATTGTCATGATCATTCTTATCCATGCTTGGCAGTCAGAACCTGTCCACTCAAAAACCTTCGTTGTCACAGCACTGTCATCCTGCCAACTCTTCGTTCTAACAATTGTGTCCACGATGTTCAGGTTGTTCTACATGCCTATGTACTTTTCCATGTGCCTTAAATATCTATATTGGGCACATGGAAGTTTTCACTTCACAGAGGTTCAATTCTGCCAAGACTTCAAAATTCCCCAGGAGGGGATTTTGAATTTGGGTACTGGAAAGGACTCTCCTTGCCTGCCGAATCATTTTATATTTACCACAAAGAGTTCACATCCAAGAAATGCACATGTGGTTGAGGTTATGTTTGGCAGATGAGCTCCCTTCAGAGCCAGGGAACTGAGGCAAAGATGGAAACATCCCCCTCCTCCTAGGACCTGCAGACTCTGCAGGTCACTTAGTTTCTATAAGCCATCTCTATTAATACTTGATTTAATTTCAGTGATGTTTATAATGAGGTACATTTCTCAAACCTTACGGTTTTCCTTCTATTAAAACAAAGCTACTCTAACGTTTATTGCTTAATGGTTATGAAGTTGACCACTCTACAGAAGGACACCTGAAAAAAAAATTAATGCTGACATTTCGCACAAGTACATACCACTTTGATGAAGACCACATGGTTAAAAGGAAAGCTACCCTTCAGCGTATTTATTAAACCTTCTTTTTATCAGAATGCTTTGATGGAATACTTGACAAAACAGGGATCTTCTTGAGTTCTGGTGGCAATTGCTGAAGTCTTAAATGACTTTACACCATCCTCAACCCCTGCCCTGATTTCCAGTGGGGAATTTCAGAATTTCTTTTTTCTTCTATAAGAAATCCTATTCCAGAACCAAAGCCAAAATAACAAATCGAAGGATGCATATGCCACTATCAATACTATTGTTTGGTTTGATTGTGAATCACCTAATAGGTTTAAGTATATACATAGCACTGCAAAGGTTAACATCATCTTTAGTACTTGCCACAGTTTTTTGATCCCCTCTTTGAGAATAGAAAAAAGGCATGAGTCCCATATTAGGAAGTGCTTTGGAGTAATGGAAAAAGACAAGGCTTGCCTCCAGAAATGCAGCACTTTGCACACACAATGAACAAAGACAGAATATGTAAGAATATATAAAAAATAGGTAAAGAACTTGTACAAATCAGAAGAAAAAGATGAATAACCCAAACCACAATTAGACAGTAGACTTCATTTTACGTAAAAGAATTCAAATGTCCTGTATCAGCCTCACATTAGTAATTAAGGAAATGCAAATCAAGATCATGCAATGCCATTTTATATCAAATTTGCAAAAATTATGAAGTGTGGTGATAATAGCAAGTATTAAGAGAATGTTGGTCAACAGATACTACGATATGTATTGCCCCAGAGAATGTAAAATACTGTAATCCCCTTGAAAATGACCTTAACACTATTCAGATTTCCTATGGCCAAGCAATTGGTCTTGTAATACTACCCTAGAGAAACGTTTTAGTGTGAATACTACAATCCATGTTAAGAATGTTCATGGAGCACCATTTTAAAATTGAAAAAAAGTAGATATCATCCAAATATTTATGAGCAGACAAATTCAAAATTACTCTGCTATGGTAAATCATAGCATAGTCACTAAATTCAGTAGTATTCATCATTGAAAATTAAATTATAGGCTATGTTATGGATAGATGTTAGAAATATAATGTTGAAAAAAATTCTGTAAGACTACATACAGGATGCTAACATTTTTATTAAAGCAAATAAGCCAGTGGGTGAGATGGAAAAGAAGCACGTGGGAAATACAGCAGGAGTGTCACAGAGCCGATTCTCAAATACTCCTTTTACTAATGACTTCATACCATACATGTATATATATATGTTACGTTTATTTTTGTAGTTATTAAGTGCATGTAAAAAGATAAAAACTATGACTACATATATCCTTCATGTGTTAGAAATACACAGGAAATAGAAGAGGAAAAAATGACAATAGCCTGGAACAGAAAATTCACATATTTAAAAAAAAAAGACAAATGGCCAATAAAAAAATTTAGCCTTAACAGTAATTGCACAAATGCAAATTTAAAATGAAGTGCAAATTAAGATTTTATTTCTTGCTCATGAGAAGATAAAGATTTAAAAGAAAGATCTCACTGTTTTTCAGGCTATAAAGGAAAATACTCATAAACAGCCTTGATAGTGAAAATGAAAGCTGATATATTTTTGTATGGAATAATTTTGGCCTTAAAATATTCATAACGATGCCTTTGCATTTTGGCTCTGATAAATTTATTCCTAAGAAGTAAATGTTTTAGAGTGCTTGGGAGAACACAGACATTAGCCCAGACTTGTTTATAATTTTAAAAAATTAAAAAAGAAACAAAACTGGAGACAACTATCCTGGCTAATGAAAAGGGATTGAAAAAATATAGAGAGCATGAAAACAATAAGCGGCCCTTTAAAATTTTGTTGGAGAAGTAAACATATTGACATGGAAATATCCGATGGGAAAAACAAGTTATAGAATTAATAGAATTTAGTTTTAAGTATTAAAAATACTTAATACTATTCTTTCTTAACCGGTATATGTTGTGTATGTTCAGGGATGTTTATTTGGGCTTGGGGCAAAGTCTGGGGAGCATATTAATGATATTTATTTCTAGGTCACAGCATAATCCACGATGTCTTCTTTATCTCTATTGCTCACTGTGGTGTCCTCACTACTTAGTGCTTGGCGCATAGTAGGTGCTCACTCAATGTTTGTTGTATGAATGAATACATTAAATAACTTGTGAAATTAATTAAAATAAAAGAAAGACTTTTTACTGAGTTAATTCAATTGTATTAAATGGAAACACATATCTTCCCTAAATCAGCATTCCTGCCCTCCAAGGGCAAAGTATCCCACGGAAGATATTCGTGTCTGATTTCATTTCCAAGGATTTAACCCTTCAGAGGGGCATTTGCATTTTGAAATAGTAATTTTTAAGCTACGGTCCTGACTGCAGTGGTAGAATTTCCAAGGGGATAATTTTGGAATGAGAAAGTTCTTCTGTCGACTTCTTCAAAGATTGTACCGTGTGGCGCCCCTGTGCTCCATCTATGCCCAGCACCTCCTCTGCTTAAAGAGACTCCAGATGGGTTCCGACTGTGTTAACATTGCTGTCTATGAAGATCATAATTACCACCTGTATGAGAAACTATAACCATTATCTCATTTTTTCTACAATAAATGTATCAGGTGTTTTTAAAATGAACTTATATATGCTGTTTTATTTAGGAATAACGATCTTATGGCAACTTACAAATTTATATGTACAGCTTTTTAAAATCGTAAAGACATACATTTGGGGATAGAGAAAATAAGTATGGGGAAAATTGATTGGAACCAATTTGAGGACAGTGCATTAAAATGCAGCCTATGTGGTAGATAATAAATGTTGCTCAGATGACCTTTAAGACAAGCCTATCCCAAGAAGAGAATCAACGTGGTTATGTAGTTGATAGGGTTCATAAAATGAAGTCACGCAGCCACCCAGACAAGCATAGATGACTGTATTGTAAAGCGCGTCCTAATGATGTTGTAAATCCAACTCTTTTTACGTATGTTCGTGTTTTTAATAACATCTGCCAGTGTAGGCCAGATTAATCATTCTAAAGCTTAGCCCGTGAAAGCAGGTCCCTGTGAGGGTCCCAAACAATGTCTCTAGGTACACGGCTCTCTCACAATCTCAACTTAATCCAAAAATAAATATTAGAGTGTCAAGATAAATAAATGGTCTTCATAGCCTTTAGGCACTTGTCCATAAAAGCTATTTTCCTCAGCCAAGGACTTTTGTAAGCATTGAGAAGCCATGAATTTGAAGTTATACTCCCTTAACAAGGGCCTGAGGAGCTGAAGGCCAATTTCACCCCTAGAAACAGGGATTTCCCTTACAAAACAATTTTGAATCAGCTCCAACAGACGCCAGTCTATGAAAAATGGAGAGGAGCATGTTACTTATTTTTTCTTTTTTAAAAGTGTTTATTGAATGTATTGGGGTGACATAGGTTAATGACCTTATATACATTTCAAGTGCACAGTTCTGTGATACATCATCTGTATATTGTATTGTGTGTTCACCACCCCGAGTCAAGTCTCCTTCCATCACCGTTTATCCCCCTTTACTCTCCTTCCTCCCCCCACCTCTGTTTTCCATTGTCTGTGTCTATGTGACTTTTGGGGTTTTTTGCTTAATCCTTTCACCTTTTCCACCTACCCCCTCCAACTCCTCTCCTCTCCAATGGCTGTCAGTCCATTCTCTGTCTTTATAAGTCTGTTTCTATTTTCTTTGTTTATTTTGTTCATTAGATTCCACATATAAGTGAAATCATATAGTATTGTCTTTCTCTGACTGGCTTATTTCACTTAGCATAATCATTTCCAGGGCCATCCATGCTGTGGCAAAGGGTAAGATTTCCTTCTTTCATGGCTGAGTAGTGTTTTATTGTGTAAATGTGCCATAGTGTTTCTACCCACACCTCTCCTGATGGGCGCTTGGGCTTCTTCAAATTGCGGCCATTGTAAATAATGCAGCTATGAACATGAAGGTGCGTGTATTCTTTTGAATTTGTGTCCCAGTTTTCTTCATGTATATTCCCAGAGGTGGAATTGCTGGGTTGTAAGGCAGTTTCATGTTTAATTTTTTAAGAAAACATCATACTGTTTTCCACCATAACTGCACCAGTCTGCGTTCCTACCAACAGTGCACGAGGGTTCCCTTTTCTCCACATCCTCGCTAGCATTTGTGGTCTGTTGATTTATTGATGATAGCCATTCTGACCAGTGTGAAGTGACATCTCACTGTGGTTTTAATTTTCATTTCTCTGATGATTGGTGACTTTGAGCATCTTTTTATGTGTCTGTTGGCCTTCTGTATGTCCTCTTTGGAGAAGCGGCTATTCATGTCTTTTGCCCATTTTTAATTGGATTTTTTGCTTTTTTGGTGTTGAATTGTATAAGTTCTTTAAAAATTGTAGATATTAATCTCTTATCAGATGTGTCACTGGTAAATATGTTCTCCCATTCAGTGCATTTTCTTTTCATTTTGTTGACGGGTTCATTTACTGTGTAAAACTTTTTAGATTGATATAGTCCCATTTATTCACTTTTTCTTTTGTTTCCCTTACCTAAGGGGCTATATCAGAAAAAATGTTGCTATGATAAACATCCAAGATTTTACTGCCTATGTTTGCTTCGAGAACGTAAGTCTATAATACATTTTTAGTTTGTTCTTGTTTATGGTGTAAGAAGGCGGTCTAGTTTCATTTTTTTGCATGTATCTGTCCAATTTTCCAAACACCATTTATTGAATAGACTGCCTTTACCCATTATATGGTCTTGCCTCCTTTTTCAAATATAAATTGACCATAAAGACATGGGTTTGTTTCTGGTCTCTCTATTCTGTTCCACTGATCCAGAGAGGTGGGCAAAAGTAGGTGTACGGTTGTGCATACACAACGCACAGATTTATTCTTGTGTTATCATTTATATTACAACTGTAAACCTACTTTGTCCACCCCTGTAAATATCATTTTTATGGTTAATAGGACCATATAAGTTGTGAGTGTAGATTTCTATGATACCTGCATTGCATTGCATTGTGTGCCCACCACCCAAAGTCAAATCATCTTCTGTCACCATATATTGGGTCCCCTTTACCCATCATACTCCCCTACTGTTGTTCCTCTGGTAGCCACTGTTGTCTGTGTCTGTGAGAGTAGTTTTATGTCCCACAAAGGATAGAAATCACGTGGTCCTTAGTTTTTTGGCTGACTTATTTAGCTTAACGCAATATTCTCAAGGTCCATGTTGTTTTGCTTACTATGGCCTTGCAATATAGTTTGGTGTCAGGTAGCGTGATTCCTCCAACTTTGTTTTTCTTTCTCAAGATTGCTGTGGCTATTTGAGGTCTTTTGTGACTCCATATACATTTTTGGAATATTTGTTCTAGTTCTGTGAAATATGTTATTGGAATCTGGATAGGAATTGTGTTGAATCTATAGGTTGCTTTGGGTAGTATGGACATTTTAATGATGTTAATTCTTCTTACCCACAAACATGATATATGTTTCCATTTATCTGTATCTTCTTCATTTTCTTTCTTCAGTGTCATAATTTTCCAAGTACAGGTCTTTTACATCCTTGGTTTAATTTATCCCTGGGTTGTCTGGGGTTTTTGCAGGGGGGGGGAGTGCAATTGTAAATGATATTATTTTCTTAATTTCCCTTTCAGATAGTCCAGTATAAGTGTATAAAAATGCAACTGATTTCTAGACATTTATTTTGTATTCTGCTACTTTACTGAATTCATTTTTCAGTTTTAGTAGGGTTTTTTTGGTGGAATCTTTTAAAAGCATAGACTTGGGCGTCAGAAACACCTCCATTGTGACCCAGCTCTTTAACCACTGGACAGATTATCTCTCACTGTCCTCTTGGCACTGCTATATCCAAATTTTATCTTCCTGAAGTTGGGCCAGTGTGAAGACTGAATGAATGGATACTGGGGAGGGACTTTGAATAGAGCCTCACTTAGGCCCAATTTATCCCTTTGAATGGGCCAGTTTATGAACAAGGAGGCAAAGACTTGGGGAAGAAGAAGAAATGAAGAACTTGAAGAAAACATAGAAAAAGAAAATAATATCTAGAATTAAGACTCTTTCTCATGGAAGGAAAATGACCTCAACAGAAGCAAATGAATTCAAGGGTGCATTTTCCTCAATCAGATTATTTCTTTGGAAACCGGAAGGAATAGTCAGTGAATGTACTCCCAGGCCCCCTGGGCTCTCTCAGCCCCATCTCCCAGACACACACATTCGACAAAAACACTACCAGGAGGAGTTGGTTTATGTTTCCAAGTGATGATGCCAATGAGGCTGTCCTGTGTGTGGTCACTAGGGTAGAGATGTGTTGTTTTTATTTGGGGGGAAATATGAAGTATTTCCCAATCTTATGGATCTTGCATTACAGAGCACAGCAGGAGAAGTTTAACTGGCAAGTTCTCTCTGAGATCAGATTGTGCCATATTTTTTTTTTTTTTTTGTGGAAAGCTTCAACTGCTCAACTAAAGAATACATTCTTTAACAGGCAAATGAAAAAGAGACTGTTGGGTGATTCCTTGAGGTATGCTTAATTAATTCCAACCTATTAATGATGGCAATTTTCTAGTTTCAAATGATAAATGATTCTCTTTTCTAAAAGGCATCTTGAAGAGAAAGGATCTTCTTCTCACCCCAGATATTTTTCTTGTCTTTGTCCTTGGCTACTTCTGTCCATTGTTGCTCAGAATGAGCTCACATCAGTAACAGTCATAAATGATTTATGAAAGTAATTCCTGTCTAATCACTTGGGACTGGGAGTTTTTTATGACGTTACCAGATGTGCCATCAAAACATATCATCTGGTTCAGAAACTGGTGATAAGTCGAGTCAGAGTCAATTAATTCCCTAAAGGCAACTGGTTGGTTTGCATGGATTTGTGTTGGGGTCTACACATCTTCTTCCTATTCTCTATCCACGTGAAGAAGACCAACAGAATTCTGTAAATATGAAGTTACTGGAAAGTTGTCTGCATGTATTAAAGACTCTAGCACAACTTTTGTTTTTCTTATGCATTAAAAGGACATTTTAGTCCAATGAAAGTGGCAGGAGGGGACAGTTTGAAAAGCCCCAGGTGATCATATATCTCATACAGACTCTGTCACTCACAATCCTGGTGTCAGCATTGCACAAATAACTCAGATGTTGCCTGTGAGATAACATTCTCCCCTTTTGGGTAAAAGCCCCCCTCAGAATTAATGTTGACTTCCTCTGGACCCTCACCACATGAGTTCTATATCTGTAATAAATAATGTTGGGTATTTCACCTAGTAATGTGGTCAGTGGTTTAAATCCATGAAATGATCATCTAGCTAACGGGAATCCTACATTATGTCCAACTTCTCTTAGGATGACGCCTTTCACCAGGGAGATTCTCACTAATTTTGTTGAATGAAGAAAGAATCCAAAAATGAGTCACTATGAATTTTCATTTCAAAACCTATGGGGGAATAAGTGGAAAGATCCTGCTGAGCTTTTAAACCAGTTTGCTGGATTGTGTTACAGTCACTAAGCTGAGCAGTAATGAAGTAACTTGCACTGGGGGAAGACTTTAACTTGGTTTATACCATCTGTGCAAGGACTTGAAGTGGTACCTCCCAAACCAGGAATTCTATGTTCCTAAACTACAGCCTCTCAGTGGAGATTAAAATATCTAGCATCCAGTATAACAAGGCACAGTAGTGTGCTTTGATGACAAATTAAATCGTTGGGAAAAAAATTTCCCATGTTGTCTCTGATTACATAGTCAAGGAATCCTGTGAATTTGCTGATGTGTAGGCTTTCCTTTAATGTAAGCAGGCAAGGAAGGGGGATGGGGACATGGAGAAAGGACAGGGTTGGGGCGGGAATATGGAATCTCTTAGGGGAAGAGACTGAGTGTCGACATAATACAGAGTCACAGCAGTTATTCTGGAAGGGCTTATTTAAACAGCTTTGCAGAAGTGCAACGATGACTGAGATCTTTAAATATTCAAAACATAATATTCACGTAATTCCTCATCTTTGGATCTTACAGGATGTAAAGATAGTATTATTGCCCCCAAATGTTGTAAGTATCAGAAGAGGAATCAGAAACCTTTTTTGATGCTTTTAAGTACAACTAAATAATGTCTCATAGTTAAATCATTTATAGATAAAACAGAGTGGAAAACCCTGTAGCCTCTTGGGGTTCCTCATAAGCTAATTATTCTCCAGATTTCTTGCTACCTTTTAAAAAGACTTCTATTGGTAGAAATCCTTGTAGTTGTTTCAAAACTATTGGTCAGTCATTTTGTGGAGTTAACTATGTTTTGGGGAATGATACAATAAAGACAGATATTAGCCACTACAACTTAGATTATTTTCTCATGTTTATTATTAGATACTATAGGCTGCAGTTTATTTCAGTGCAGGCATTTACTGAGTAGAAATAGCTCATAAACGTCCCAATATTGAATCATTAGAGTGTAATTCATCTGAAATATAACCCTAGAAAATTAAACTATATTTTCCTTACTTTTATTGTGGTGTTGGTCCATAGGCATACATAATTTTATATCATTGTAGTCAGGAAGCAAAGACAATTTTTACTTATAGTTTCTGCTTCTCTTTCTATTGCAAGTGCATAGTGTTGCTTGGTGCTCTGCTGGATGTTGCTGAAGATATAGTTTGCTATATATTCCACAGTTCCCTTTATGAGCCATTATAGGGGACAGATATTTTCTGATTCTATAGCACAAATCATCATGTTTCTAGTGAGCAAAAAAAAATTATCTTATGACCATGGAGACTCACTTATTTGATGATCACTTCTCTCTTTATGCATTACTTCCTAGAAGGCTTCTCGTCACCTTTGTAGTCAGCTTTAAATTCAGGATTTGTGAGCGATATTTTCCAGACTTACCTCCCTTCACACATCACATCTCTTTCCCTTCATCCAATTCTACTTTTTTAACCAATTTTTAAATTTTGTTTTGTATATGTTTATATAAAGCACTTATATAACCTTTTATACAAGAAATTGTTTCTTTTATTATTATAAGATATGCTTCAGAATTATTTTAATTTCTGTATGATATTTCATGGAGGAGAAGTAAACCACTATACGCATCTTTAGCACTTCTGTGGTTTCTATTTTTTCTACTGGTCCAAGAAATTATAACTTTCACGTCCGAGGGTTTTCCCCATTTGAAAAATTTTACTTTGGATAAATCTGAAAGAATGAAATGACTTGTCCAAAAGTTTAACGCTGACAACTAATTTCAATGTTGGCCCCTTTTCTGAAGGTAGAGAGGAGGATTAATCCATAGTAAATCTGTACTGACTGGTAGACTAAAGTACATAATTATCACTGAAAGTTTACTTGTCACAGGGAGTAATTGGACCCTTACATTCCTGTCTGCTCAGTGACTATGTCATTTCTACATGGAGTTAGGCCAGAGTGAATCTGGGCTTCACAAGTCTGAACACAATGTTAATATTATCCTTGATGAATGGAAGAAAACTTATTGAGATTAAGGCATATCTACTCAATAATATGATAGGCATTAAAAAGTGAATTTTTAATGTGTGTACAATAAGAATTAAAACCTTTTTAATACAGAACCTATTATGCTCTGTAGGAACTTAGCATTTAGTGATTCTCTTTATCCATCTGTTTTCCATCAGCAGTTGTCAACTGGGGGGTTAAAGTGTCCCCCCAGAAAACATTTGAAAATATGTAGGAATTTTTTGGTTTGTTGTTTACAACTGAGGACTGCCATTGACAACTAATGGATGCCAGCCAAGGATGTTCAGCATCTTATTGGACCAGACAATCTTGTGCCACAAAAGAAAAAAGAAAAAGAAACTGTTCTGCTCAAAATGCCACGAGTCGGCATTGAGTAAAAAGTGTCTTTGGGAGTGGGTGATTGACTTGGAGCCTGGTCCATTGTAGATGAACACCGGGCACCTACTGTGTGCCCAGCACTCTTCTAAGCACTTCGAATATATGTACATCTGGGAATAAAACAAAGAGTCAGTCCCTCATGAAACTTACATTCGAGAAGGAGGTTCTTAATTTATGTTACTTCAGGCCCTCTAAGAGGAAAAAGCAATATGTAAAACTTTGCCATACGGCCAAATAAATAAACCAAAGGAAACCGAGTTGCAGGGCTGGGGGTCCCAGGTAGCAGCTAACATTCCGAGCGATGGAAAAGCATTCCATCGGCCGTTCCATCAGCCACCCTTCTTTTCGTCTGGGTCATTCGTGCTGAGTTGTGCGTCTCCTTTCTCCACGGATCCCAACTTCTCCCAAACCCTTGATTTGATATTCTGCCTAATCCAAAGAAAATTAATTTCCTCTGGAATAGAATCCAGCCTCCCTTCAGTGTTAGATACTGCAAAGGTTGTTCTAATGTAGAAAGGAGTCTTTCAAAAATTAACTTTCAAGCAAAAAACAAATCTGTTTGTACAGGAGTAAAAATATAAGAACATTAAAGCATTAAGATCCTAAAAAGTTCAGGAATCACTTCTCTGTTCCATCAAACTGCTATCTGATTGTGCTTTTTATTGTTTTATATGTTTCAATTAACTCAATTGTAATTGCTTGTCAGCATTTTATTCTAAGCAATAAATTTGTCATAAAAAAGAGTAGAAATAATCAAATTTCATTGTTCATCATTTTAGTGTTTATTTCCCTTATCTGTTCATGCAACTTTGGAATATATTCTCTTGCTAGCAGCTGTTGTGTTATGTTTTGCAGGGAGACATTCTAACAATTTCCTTTCTAATTTGTTTTCAGTTTTATATGTAGATTATTGCTTTTTAGAGTAAGGAAGAAAATGATCAGATGGGAAAGGAAAAAGGGAAATGGAGGAGACTATATAAACCTGTGCACTGTGAACATTTTATATGTTTATATGACTTTTCATACCATATACTTAAACTCAGGTTTGAAATATATATATATCAAAAATATTTCAAATTATTTACATGACTAACTAGTTAGTAAAATTATTATTTAGCTCTTCCATTAAGATGGACACATTTGTGTGTTAGGATAAGACTGTGGGGTGTTGTGGATATCTGTGAACCACAGTGTAAAATTATTATGATAGTTGCTCTGGTCTGAACCTCTTTGAACACACAGTGGTTCTTCTCGGTTCTCCTGACGTCCCTTTAAGGCATGCTCAAAGGAGTGTGGTGGGAAAGGGTACAAATTTATACTAAAGTTCAAATGACTAATATGCTACCCATAGATATTTTATTTTTTTAAGATTTTATTTATTTTAGAGAGGGGAAGGGAGGGAGAAAGAGATGAAGAGAAACATCAATGTGTGGTTGCCTCTCATGTACCCCTTGTTGGGGAACCTGGCCTGCAACCCAGGCATGTGCCCTGACTGGGAATCAAACCAGCGACCCTTTGGTTCACAAACCAGTGCTCAATCTACTGAGCCACACCAGCCAGGGTGAATATTTTATTTTAATAGAAACACAAGGTTTAACCAACAAATATTAGAATGTAACTCTAAAAGTGCATGTTTGGCATGACTCAGTACTTGAAAGACAAGAGATAGTTGGAACAAAAAGTCTTTATGGCACTACTGAAATCACATCACACAACTGTGGCCTGTTTGCCCTTTAGGTATGGATAGGAGAATTTCTTTTTGAAACAGTTTCACCCACAAATATTTGATTCTTGAGAGCCTACTAATACCTCATCAGTCCAAGCCTTATTCTTGAAATCAGATCACTTAAAAATATGCAGTGTCTTATAAACTCAATTTTTGACACTGTAATTGATAAAAAGTTTTGTTACAGTTATTCATGGCTAAGAAAATAGATCTTTAACATCACTGGATTTGGTTGGGAGGCTTTAGTAATAACATGCTAAAGTAGCATTTTTTAATATGATTCAGACATTCAAAAAAGCACCCGTGGCATTAACTCAGTTATTTCTAATATCATATTCAGTTCCTGAATTTATTCCAGATAAATTTATCAGATTTCATTCCTGTTATTCCTCTTTCCATCTTTACTGAACTCCCAAGCATTTTCTTTGTACCTTACAAAGTTCAGTGAGTTTTAAATACCTTTAATGAAACAAAGGCACATTAAAAATGAACTTGACAGTAAATTTTAGTTCAATGGATTGTATTTCACCATTGACTTATTGTGAAATTATAGCTTCATTCCCAGGATGAAAAAAAATGGGACATTAAGTATAATTAAAATTAGATGTAGAAATTTTATGAATCTAATCACATGTTGAAAGGAAAAAAACATGTTCTGATAAAACATTTGCAGTGCTACATCAAAGTGTAAACAACTTCCATTAAATACCCAAAATGATATATATCTGAAGTTTATGGAATTGTTAATTTTTGAGAATCAGTGTTTGTGACTCTTTAAATCAATTATTTGGTCAGTGAACTAAAGCAAGCAAGGTTGTTGAGGAGTTATGTCATTACATTTGCTTTGTCCTGTTTTCTTCAAGTCATTAAAAAATTCTTTATCATGGTCAACATCTACCTGCAAAGTAGATTCCCAGGTGTACCAGTAATAGGATTTTAAATTTTCATAATCTCTTAAGTATGTGGATGAAATTTTCTCCATTGTGCCTCACTTTCAAGCAGGACATTCTTATGCCTTACTATTATTCTATCTCTCAAGGGAGCTATTACAGGCCAGAGAAACGAAAGCATTCCAGATACATCTGTCAGTTTCTTAGTTTGGGTTCCCTTAGAAACAGACTATAAAACAAAGATATCAGTGTAAGCAGTTATATTAGGAGGCCCAGGGATATTAGGGGTGTGGGGAATTAAAACAGGTAAGAGAAGGAAGCCTGTGAAGTGTGCATTATCATGCAAATTACCGTGTGGGCAACTGGTGCTGGATCCCATAGGAAGAAGGTGCATCTTTGAGGTACCCCACCCAAGGGGTAAGCAACTTGGTTCTTTACCCACCTTCCCACGGACTGAGATTCTCAGGGAAAGATGCTCATTGCCGAGTACCTCCTGCTACCGCACTCAGAGTGGAAGTGGGCTCAGGTAGCAAAGACAGCCCTCCCATGAAGAGATGCAGGTACTGGCAGTCAGGATGCAGTGAAAGGATCCATGTCGACACAGCGGGCCTGTCTCTCTCAGTGACAGCATCTGCTACATCAGGTAGTGATTCGTGGCCACCTAGCCTTTTGATCATCCGAGAAATATCCTACTGTGTCATTTCCTTGTAAAATGAACAATCAACTCAACACAAATAATTTTAAAACAAGATAGATACTACCTACCTTCAGGTGCCTTTTCCAACATATCTAATGGCCCAAATAGCTACAGACTATGGATACTAAGATAGCTAAATGTTTGGCCAGCTCCAGCTTGCCAGCTCTGGACACAGTCCATCTCAGATGATCCCTGTCCCTGGTTCCGTGGGCCCATGCAGTGTAAGACACCCCTCTATAATTTAGATTCCCTGTATCCTTTCCTTATTAAGTTGATATTTTAAGGCTTGTCCAAGTAAAATTTCTAATTCTAAAGAGGAAATCTCTATTGCTCACTCAAGTTTTTACTCCTAAATCATTCCGGTCACATTTTAACTTTCAGGTAGTTGATGCTTTACAGCGGAGCTTTGCTGGTTGTTACGGAACAATGGGGTCATTTGCCTGAGGATATAGTGCCAGCACAGGTCTCCTGAATATGTTTTTATTTTGAACCTTAACTGAAGAAATCCCTCGGGGTCATCCCCCCCCCCCCCCCGTGCCCTCCTTCCCCACTCCAGACAGCATTTTCTCCTAGCTTCACGTGTGGCTGGGGAGACATTTAAAGAGAAGCAGATGACCAAATTAATACTGTTTGGATGCAGCATTATAGCACAATTAGACACACAAAAATTACGTCGGGATTCATTTTGTAGGTTGAAGGTATCCTAGAACTCGCTCAATTCTTCCTGAAAAAAAAAAATAGGTTTAGGTTAGGGTGAGTACCGCCACAGTGCTAGTGAGCTCTGGAGCCTCGATCGTACCTGATAACTTCTGAGAGACGTGGCAAACCCTGGCTCTACCTTTCCTCACCCATATTTTCAACTTACCTGGACTGACAGCTACCCTAAGTGTTGGAATTGATTTTTAGCAACTTTGCAGTAGTCCACCTCGGGCATGTGGCCTGGGGCTGTTCTTGCGCTCTTAGCCACTGACCCAATCATGAGAAAGTGGGTCAGTATGAATTTTGTAAAAGGAAGGGATTTTTGCCCCCAATCCCTTTCTTTATCTTGGTTGTTTACTTCTCTCTGTCTAAAGTAACGTTACATTCTTAGAATCATGAGGTTAAAAAGAGAAGGAGCCTGCAAAATACATTATGAAGTTCAGTGCCCTTATCCTAATGATGAAGAACATGAGATTGAGAAGGTCTTGTGCTTTGCCCAAGGATCCACAGCCGATGCAGGACATGCACTCACATTTCCTCTTCCCTCTATTCTAGGTCAGTGTTCTTATGTATTCTGCATAATACCAAGCAAAGCACATATCAAACACACAGAAAAAGCAATTGTTCATTTTGGACAAGTAGTAATAACTAGTAAAATTACAAAACAAAAGTAAATTAAAAGGCCAATATTCCTCTTTCCTCCTACTTTGTTTTTTTCTGTACTGCTTAAACCTGTCTGGGTACCAAGTCATCTACTTATTTTGTCTTTCTTTTTCTAATAAAATGAAAACTCTAAAAGAATAAGGATATTTGCCTGTTTAATTTGCTGAGGTGCTTCAAGCACTTAGAACAGCGTCAAGGTGCTCAGTAAATATTTGAGTGAATGAATGCAATCCAGACTCTTCATTGGGATAGCATATTTTATTGTTTTGAATTAAACCCTAAGGAGCCGAAGATCCCTGTTTCTATCAGAGCGAACGAATTATAGAATAGAAGAAAACTCCTATTCTAATGTTCTGAAAATTTGAAGTAGACTATCAAGGATAAATTGTATTTGAAGATCATGATTCATCAAAAGGCTTGTCCATGTATTGACAGCTAAATACTGATTGCTCAGCTTTATTCCGCTGATTCAGTTGGATTTCTACTGCTGACTTTTCAGCCAAGTCATAGGCTGTCATCGTATATTTCTTTTTTATATTTAAAAATCATACAAATAAGGCCCACGCTAGAAAGCCCCAACAAACCTAGGGTGTAATCTCATCCTAAATATCAGCACCATTTTGTTTCTTTAAAAAATATAGTTGTCATGTCATCCATTACACCACCAGGAATTACTTACACTATAACTGAAGTTAATGCCTTTGACTGTCTTCACCCATTTCACCCACTGCCCACCCCTGCCTCTGGCAACCACCAGCTGTTTCTTTCTATGAGTTCAGGGTGTGTGTGTGTGTGTTTAGATTCTACATTTAAGTGAGGTCATACAGTATCTGCCTTTATTTTCATTTATTTCACTTAGCATAATGCCCTCCAGCTCCATTCATGAGTTGTCACAAATAGCAGAATTTCCTTCATTCCTATAGCTGAAATATACATATTTCATTATGTATATTATTACATAGATAGGTACAGATACATCTATATACCAAATTTTCTTTATCCAGTCATCCATTGATAGATACTTGGGTTGTTTCCATGTCTTAGCTATTTAATGCTTCAGTGAACGGGAGGGTTCAGGTATCTCTTTGTGATTTTGTTTCACTTGGATAAATATCCAGAAGCGGAATTGCCAGATCTAATGGTTTGTTGTTTTTATTTTTAATTTTTAGGAACCTCCATACCATTTTCCTAAATGGCAGTACCAATTTATATTCCCACCAACAGCCCATAAGGGTTCCCTTTTCTTTACGTCATTGCCAGCACGTGTTGTCCCTTGTCCTTTTGATAATAGCTACTCTAATAGTTGTGAGATGACATCTCTGTGGCTTGGATTTGCATTTCCGTGGTGACTAGTGATGCTGAGCGTCTTTGCATAAACCTGTTGGTCATCTGTGTGTCCTCCTTGGAGAAACATCTACTCAGATCCTCTCCCCATTTTTAATCAATTTTTTGAATTGTATGAGCTCTTTTTATTTTTGGAGATTAACCCCATATCACATATGTTATTTGCAAATATTATTCCCATTTCTTAGGTTGACTTTTCATTTTGTTGATGTTTCCTTTGCTGTCGGGACAGTACCATTCTGTCTTAAAATGTAACATTATTCCCTACCATTTTAAAATTTGTTTTGCTCTTTTTTCTTGGAAAAGAGGCAAAATATCCCATTGCACAATGCATTGGATCCAGCCCTCTGACAGGACATTTTTATATTCTTTTCCTCATTTGTTTTATGAAAGAAAAGTATTTCCTTTCCTAAACAATGCAACGGGGTCACACTGAGCCCCTCAGTTCTGGCTGCCAATTCCCAAGCTGCTGAACTTGTACCTTCCCTTTCTTAGCCATTAAGAGAAGGTGACCCGAACACAGGGCCAGTCATCCCCCTAGGAAGTTGCCGACTATTTCATTATCCTTGGAGTTCACAAGAAGGTCTTTCCTCTTATCAAGGAACTCTTCACTTAATAAAGTGGCCCACACAGAATACGTAAGCAGTGAAGTGTCCTGGCTTCAGCCTAATGTTTGAAAACAAACATGAATCACAGCTCCTGGTGTTGATATGAGTTCTCTAAGTTAAAAGCAAAACAGAAGCTGAGGACATGCCACCTATTCTCACTGTCATTGTGACAAGTGACCTTAAATATATGTGAGTCCACAGGCCAGCTTAGTCTACACTCAGCTTGGCATTTCTCTGTGTCTCCGCCACTGGACCCCCTTTGTCTGTCAGTGGGAGCCCCAGCTGCAAGTGGCAGAGTCAGGTTGGTTCTGCAGAGATTGCTGGAGACCAGAGAAAGTCATTGACTCCTCCCTTTGCTGTTGCTGGCTTATTGTGACTTCATTTGAATTCTTTGAGCGCGAGTGCCTTCTCTGTGCAGTCACTCCTGGGGCAGGTGTTGAGGGTACTTTGAAGTTGATCCCCAACAGACACGTTTATAGGTATGATGAGGACCTGTGATCCTGGGGGGCAGGATGGAATGGTCCTTCTTGTCTGCACAGTCATGAGCAACCCAAAGGTTTGCCAAAGCTGTTTTTTTATAGGACTGTGGGTAAACTGTGCAGTGGTATCCAACCTTTTGGCGTCTCTGGGCCACACTGGAAGAGGAAGAATTGTCTTTGGCCACACTTTAAATACACAAACACTAACAAAAACTGATTAGCAAAAAAGAAGTTTTAAGTAAATTTACAGTTTTGTGATGGGCTGCCGTCATAGCCATCCTGGGCCACATGCAGCCTGCGGGCCACAGGTTGAACACCCCTGCATAGGGTATCTTTGTGAAAAGTTCAGAAAGGGAACATTCTGGAGGGAGGCAGACCCCACGGATGCATGGCTGGAAGAGTGCACTTCAGCCCCTCCACACCCCCTTAGCTGGACCCCCCCTTTCTGTTGGGAGCAACGTGCACAACTATACTGAGTGGATGTGGGTTTTTACTTCTCTGCTTCTAGCTCTCCTGTTCCCCACCACACCACTTTAAACATTAAAAACAACTCGGTTCTGTGACTTACAATGCAATCCTATCTAAAAATAAAGAGTCACTGAGAGCAGCTCCCTCCCATATGTTGGAAGGTTGGTGTGTCTTCAGCATACCTGGCCGGCCTTATGCACCTATCCGCCCTGTGGTGTAACTGAAATTACTGTGGGGAAGCCTTCATCTGCCGTCTTCCTAGTCAGCTCAACTTTGAAATTTAGAAAGCAAACTCTGTGGCCCTGGCCGGACAGGACACATGTCTAGGTTGCGGATTCATTCCCCAGTCAGAGAGCTGATGAGAGGCAACTAAATGATGCTTCTTTCTCACAATCTCTCTCTCTCTCTCTCTCTCTCCCCACTCCCTGCTCTCTCTCTCTCCCCGCCCCCTTCCTTTCTCTCTAAAAGCAATGAAGAAATGTCCTCGGGGGAGGATTAAAAAAAAACCTCTGTAATAAAAAATAAATTTGATAATCCCACTTATGACATATTACTGTAGACAACATTCCACTGAAATTAGCCCACGGGCGCTCTCCGGTGTCTTTTCCCAGCGTTTGCTCAAGGGCTGGGTCTGCTTTCTAGAGATGAGGTTTCAAAATAGGCTCCATAACTCTCAAGTTATCAGCTTTGGCCAGATAATAATAGAACTAAATACCAGCTAGCAGATAAGAGTTGTGACGTAAGAAGGCTGAGGATGGATTTTCAGGTGCAGTGTATACTGTTAGTTGATTCTAGAGAGAATGTTCCTCACACCTTTCCTCGTCCCACCCCACCCCCCAACACACCCCGCACAGCGCCAGGCACGAAGAACAATAAAATCTGTAGGTGAGTAGGATTATCTCGCCCAGGGCTGGCACCTAGTCAGCAGCCTGCTTTCATAAACAGGGTTTTGTGGGAGCACATCCGTGCCCATTGCTTTTCGTATTGTCTCTGAGCGCTTTCTCACTGCAGGGTCAGAGGGCGCAAGGAGACCTCATGTGACTTGCAAAGCCGAAAATATTTTCTCTCTGACCCTTTATTGAAGAAAGTGTTCAAACTCCTGCTCTAGATCTACCACTCAATTAATATTACTTTCTTAATATCGATATGAATTTAGTTTCTGGTCCAGACCCTGGTTGACTGTATAACTTTGGCAAATTACCTTTCTGCCCCTCGTTTTGTCACCTTGTCACCTTGCTAACTCTGAAAGGTGCTAGTTCTCATGATGTGTATTTCGGCCATGCACAGGGAGACCATCTCTGAGGTAATGGAGTTCAGTGGCTTTTTTTCCCCACTTAAAATATATAAATAGATATAAATTTAAATATAAAGATATAAGTATTTGTGTGTAAGTCTTACAAGACTTACACACAAATACTTATATCTCATATCATATATCACTTTTCACACTGAAAAATACGTAAGTGGCTGCAGAAGAAATTTCCCTACCTTAAGCATCCTGAGCAAAATTTTGGCAGGTGTCATAAAATGCGCCTGAAAGGACATCCGAGGTTGAGTGGTCTGGCACAAGTTACACGCTTCCCAAGGGAATTCTAAGACAAAGTTTCCACGTTCTGTGCTCTGACAATGAGCCAGTTTCTCTCTGAATATCATTTTTATCTTCACGGTAACCCTGAAAGGGGAACATTACTGTCCCGTTTTATGCATGCAAAAACAGAGACTAAGAGAAGCGAAGCTCCTTTCCCAAGGTCATGTAATTAGGAAGGAGCAGAGCCATGACCTTCACCGATTCCCTTTCCATTATCTCTCTCTTAACTCAGGGAAGATTTGCAGAGGCTCTTTCTGAGGGTGTGTGTAAACCACACGCAACTACAATAGGAATGGTTAGGGAAAGAGAGATTGGTGGTTGGAACATAGGTACAATGTATGCAAAATGGGAAATATGCAAAGAAATAAATACCTATCAAATGCAGCTGATTGATTTTGCCCAAGCTTGTAAAGATCCCAGCCAGTCAATCCCAGCTGCACACAGAGTCATCCAGGGCCCAGACTCCAGGACCCGAGGTTCTGTTTCATTTGGTTTAGGATAAAGCCCAGGCAGCAGTGGGTTTGAAACGCTTCCCAGGTGACTCTCTGCAGCCAGGGTTGAGAACCACAGATCGAGATGAAATGCCTTTGTAGACTGAGCAATTAAATCTGAATCATGAATGTAATTTTTTAAAGAAAGCATGAAAATGAAATGAAAGCATCTATGTGAAAGGGCTTGACAAACTGCAAACTGTTCTACACATGGCACTTTAATGAAGAGACAAATGGAGAACATAATTTATGAAAGTAATTGGACACCTGGTCCACCAGGAGGGGGAGAGGCAGGGCATGGTGAAGGCCACTAAGGAGAGTTTTGTTTATGTGGTGATTTGAAGCCAGCCTCTCCTGTGACTGGCCCATCACAGCCCCTCTGGCCTTTAGGCTTCGGAAAGGAAACTTGGAAGGAAGAGAGGCCAAGGGTACACATAGGTGGGAAATTAAGGCTGCTGGGTCTCAGAGTCAGCAGCATCAGTGTGATTCCCTGGACAGTTCTGCAAATGGAGTCGCTCTGTGATTTAAGAAAGTAATTCCTGATGTATTTTGATTTGCGTCTCTAGTATTCGTTAAACCAAACTGGAACTGATGATCTATAAAGATGACAGAACCTTAGAATTTTCATTTTAAATAAGTTGGATTGTAAAAGGGTTCTCCCAGAAGTGCATTTTATACTCTAGGACATGACCTAACTCTTTTAGAGCTCAGAGCCCTAAACTTCTACTTGAAAATAGGTGCTTGAAGCAAGTCAGGGAGGAGCAATCATATGCACGCTCATGCAGTATATTGAAATATATTTTTTTAAAAACTTTTATTGCCCTGACCAGTGTGGCTCCGTTCCTTGGGCATCGTCCCGCAAAGCAAAAGGTCACAGATTCAATTCCCAGTCGGAGTACATGCCTGGGTAGTAGGTTCAGTCCCTGGTCAGGGCACTTAGGAGAGGCAACTGATCAGCATGTCTCTCTTTTTCTCTCTCCCTTCCCTCATCTTTAAGAATAAATAAATAAATCTTTTAAAAAACTATTATTTTTCAAGTAACACAGATGAGTAGCTTACTTATTAAAGATGAACATCCTTATAACCACCTCCCTGGAAGAACCTAGACTTTGCTCAGTACCCGAGGGGCCCTCCAGCTGCCTCCCCCCAAACACAACCCTCCCACCACCCAGAGAGGAACCACTTTTCTGACTGCATGGCAATCAACTTTTTACTTTTTTTATACTTTTATCATGCAAATAATACAAATGTACATCCCCAAACACTAGAGTTAACATGGCCTTTTTCAATTTTTAGTATCATTTAGATATCATTTACTCTATAGTTTTGCCCCACAATTCCTTCCTTACCTCACTGAAATTTATCTATTAAGGAAATCAGGTCATCTTTTCTTGTATAGTTTGCACATCATCCTTGATTTTGCTGGTCGCATTCCCATGGTGTGGTTTAACATCTTTCTTTGGCCTCTGCATTTCTTATAAGTTGGCAGTTGACTCTAGAGGCTTAATCACGTTCAGATTTGCTTGTTTGGGGGAAGACGTCTTCTTAGGTCATGTGTTCTTCATCAAGAAGTGCATACTGTCTAATCCTCTCTTTGTCTTAGAAACAGTTACTGATTCTCAGGGCTTATATCCTTCACTCATTATCAGATAAGGGGTGAGAGTCCAATTCTGTCATTCTTTCTTCACTTATTTATCCAAATATTTCTACACAGAAAAATGTCTCCTCATCTGTTTGATTTTCTGGTCCTACAGTGTGTAGAAGAAAAGCAGGATAAATGCTCAAATATTTCACTTTATTTAACAATGTTTTCAAATAAGGAGATCCCAAGCATCCTCCCAAAAAGGTGGTGAATTGATGTTTTCGTACCCTTAGGAAGTCATGAGGAAAACATTTTGTTTGTTTCACTCTATCATAGTTGTAATTTATAATCCCTATTAGAGGAACGTTTCCATGGCTACACAATAGCCCAAACTATGCTCGTATGGCCCTCCCCCAGGCATATGAAGAGAAGACAAAAGGAGTCTAAAGGTTTCCGCCCCTCTTTCCTGACCCCTGAAAGCCCTATAACCAACAGATACAAGGTGACAGAATGCAGCGAGTCCAGGTTTCAAAGTCACTGTCGGGAGACACAGGCTTACATCTTGGCTCTGTCACTTCCTGGCTGTGTGACCTTGTGTCTGTCCCTAAACCTCTCTGAGACTCCCTTTTCCTCATCTGTAAAAGTGAAAGTAATAGCATGTATCATAGCTCTCTGTATTAATTGAGAACACACGCACAGCACCCAGTCCAGTGTCCAGTGCACAGTAGGGATTTTATCAAGTTCTTTCCCTTGCCTGACCCACCCCACAAAGCTTTGGGGTTCTGAGTCTGAGAAGCCACCAGTTCCAGGCCCAGCTGGGAACAAGCCAGGAGAAATGGAAGCACTTTAAGAACGTCATCATCGTTTGGAAACATGTTGTTCAAAGATTTAAGCCCATCATGCATGTAGTTCTTTTTCTCCCCCCACCTTTTCCTCTTTTTGTTTTCATCTAATGGAAGCTTTCATTATTGCCATTCAGTAACATTTGTTTTCATTCTCTTTGTTTTCTGAGGAAAGTTAACTGATTATTGGTAGAAGCCTTTGACTGTAACACAAACCAGCTTGTCCAACCTCACTACAGCACCATGGTCTTCCCAACCTCATGTGTATCTATACATCATGCCGTAGTAAAGAGAAAGGAAGTCTGAAGGCATCTTCTTCCTTCTTATTTTCCGACTGCTTTGGCAAGGAGGGCGAGGGGGAAAGGAGAGAGTATACACGAACAAAGCTGGGGAATCAGCATTTAACAGCTCTGAGTTGTTCTCAGGCCTGAGCCGTTTTGTCTTTAATAGTTGAAGTAACACTAAAGTGTTATTTGCAATCCACAATCAACAGTTTGGTTTAAAAAGCCTGACGTTGTTCTTGGTGCCAAGACAGGGTCTACAGGGGGCCTGTCCCTTTGCTGTTATAGCACACTTGCCAAGGGGCTGTATGGTACCTTCTCTGCTCCCCACTCCCAAAACCTATTTTATCAGACTCTTTGGATGAAACACATTGTGTTGGCTCATGAACCATAAACTCAAGACTTCAAGAGACCCCACTCCATTTGGGAAAGGGCTGTCTTGTGGTATGGTTTTAGAATACAAACATCTGCACATTCGCTCTGCCAGCCTCATACAGGTTTGTAGGTTCCTACAAAGAGATTCCAGTGTGTTCCTTGAAATGGAACAGAATAAGCTGGGATCAAAAATAGAAGTAAATCTCTGGCCAGTGTGGCTCAGTTGGTTGGAGCCTCGTCCCATAGACTGAAAAGGCATGGGTTTGATTCCTGCTCGGGGCATATACCCAAGTTGAGAGTTCGATACCCAGTCAGGGAGCATATGAGAAGGCAACCAGTTGATGTTTCTCTGTCACATCTCCCTCTTTCTGTCTCTCTCTCTCTACCTCCCCCCACCCTTCCTCTCTCTCTAAAAACAATGAAAAAAAATGTCTTTGGGTAAATATAAAAAATATTTAAAAAAATAAAACAATCTATATAACATGGCACACATACCTTGTTTTAAAACTATTATTACTATACTCAGAGTAAGACACTTGAGAAAAATATGTTGATTTGAATTCATTTTTTTCTATAGACGAGTATTGAATAAGAATATGGAATTATCTTAAAGAATGCTTCTGTCTCATCTTGCATAAAAAAATCCACTATTTAACATGTTTCATAAAACCCTCACATACAGCCATTGATTAAATATTGTGATTGAACCGCCTTTGGACGCCGTCGCCATAACTCGAGCGCAACCAGTCACTTTGACAGCTGTGTTTCCCTGACTGCATGGTTCAGCAGACACCAACCGATAGACAATTTTCTTCTGTTTAGGAAAACAGAACAACAATTTTTCTGTATATGAGAATTCATCTTGCAGTAGCTTAGCTCTTATATTTCTAATCAATATTTAACAGTTATCAAAAATCTTTTGATTAGTCTTGTGATTCTTTTGGAGAAAACACTGTACAAGAGAAGGAGAACTAACAGATCCTAAGGTTACAAGACCCACGTTCAAAAGCTAACACAGACACTGTTTCCTTATGTGACAGTCATGGATTAAGTGGGGATGGTCATTCATGGTCTTGGCTATCTAATGGGGTCACTGATACAGGTCAAGTGAGATGAATAAATAGCACTTGCAAAAGCGTAAAGTGATGAATAATGTCAGGCATTTTTTAGGTTTTGTTTTCACACTTCACACACACACAGACACATAAGCACTCAACAGCTTTGCAGATCTGCTTTTTTTTTTGGTTATAATTTATGCCCCACTTCCAAAAAAAACTTTTCTGAAGTGTCTTATGATACGAGACACAGATATAATAGATTCAATTAAATAAGGATGTATGAATAGCAACAAGATAATGAAGGCAAGAGAAATTAGAAAAAACCTACTAACATTGGACACAAAATTTCCTAAGCTTCCTAGCAGTTGAGACAACAGGGAAAGCACACGTTTTGCGTGGTCTTTCCAATGTGATTGCAGAGCCCTTTTATCCTTCCAGTGCATCTTCCTTGAAATAGGACCTTTGTTCTTAGGGTGCTTCACTAGGTAGAGTGCTGTTGCTGCCCTGAAAACTGATACATTTTTTGTGAATCAGTCTTGCTCAAACCTGTTTTAGAATATTGTTCAATAAAAGCCACCTTTCTACTGATATGTCCTCACTTTGAATGAATGGAAAATATCCTTAGAAAAATTTAAGTCATGTGTTTTCATCACATCATTGTATCATGTGAGGGGCATGCATATACCTGACATGTCTGCATTTGTGTGCTCCAGAAATGACCTGAGCCATGGGTGTGATTCCTACCAAATGCAAATATATCCTCGGGTTCAAGGTGAGGTGGAAAGTTCACCTTATAGACCCAAGAAGTCTTACAGGCTGCATCCTTCATCGGACAGAGTCTGGTTTTACAGCCACGTGAACAAGAGTTCATTTCCAAGCTTTGGCATTTCCTGGGTGGCCTGAAGAAGGTCACTTTGTATATCTGATCCTTAGTTTCTCCATCTGTGCAGTGGGGCCACCAAATCCTACTTGTCGGGTTGTTCTGTGAGGGGTACAGCATCTGCCATAGAGACAGCAGTCGACACCTAACAGTTAATACAGTCCCGCTGTCCCTTCTCTATGAATTCTCAGAATCCAGAAATATTTTTCATAACTTATTTGATGACAAAAATCTGACCTAAATCTGACCTAACATGAACTGATGTGAGGCTATTTTTTGTTTTTTTTTTTTCTACTATTAAGCAGAACTTGAAGACAAAAGCAGAAATATTTTAAATTAGATTCATTGGGCTAATATTGGTTATCATTGTGAAACCTTCAGGTGTGATACACCTGTATACTGCCTTGTGTGCTCACCACCCAAAGTCCAGTCTCCTCCTGTCATCATACGTTCCACCCCTTTATCCTGCTTGTCCTCTACTCACCCCCTGTCCCTGTGGTAACTAACCACTTTCTGTGGATGTTTCTATGGGTTTTCTTGTTTTGTTTTTTTATTTGTTGCTTTTTGTTTTCTATCCCACACATGAATGACATCATACACTTCTTGCCCTTTTCTGTCTGGCCTATTTCACTTCACATGATACTCCCAAGATCCATCCATATTGTCGCAAATGACAATATTTCATCTTTCTTATAGCAGAGCAGTATTCCACCGTATGTATGTACCACATCTTCCTTATCCGTTCATTCATCAACAGACACTTAGGTTGTTCATCTCTTAGCCATTGCAAATAGTGCTTAGCCAATAGTGCTGCAGTAAACATAGGGTACGTATACCTTTATGGGTATTTTCAAATTTTGAGAGTAGATACCCAGAAAAGGGTTTGCTGAGTCATCAGGTAGCTTTATTCTTAGCTTTTTGAAGAACCTCCATATTCTTTTCCATAGTGGCTGCATAAAAGCCAAAATGATTGTGCCTTTGGTTACAGAGTGCTGCCCCACACCCTGTTGGGGATCACGCATAACAATGTCATATACACTAA
>PVJI01007458.1:0-78199 GCA_004026765.1 Micronycteris hirsuta
GGTAGAGGTCAGGATGAATATGTCTGGAATGCAGGGGCTTCCTGGGGGTATCTCAGCACTCCCATATGCTATGATAAAATTCAGTGGAAAGCTACAACAGGCCAATTCAACCAGGTTTGCTAATGGCCGAGTCTCTTCAGGAAGAAAGGGTCAGGTCACCCACCAGGCAAGGAACCTGGGCCAGGCAAGATACATGCTGAGGGCAGATGGAATATGGGGTAGGCATTGGATGAACTGGCATACAATCTGACACAGAATTCAGAGATGCTGGAGGATATCTGGAGGGAGCTGACCCAGCTACGGGCCCTGATGCGGCCAGGTTCTTATTGAAAAAGAAACAATGAAATCCACTAGGACAGTGGTTCTCAAAGTTTGGCGTGCATCCAAAAATCATTGGAAGAAACTTTACTAAAATTCTGGGTCTAGAGACCTTTCCTAGGCTTTCTGCTCAAAACCTTCCAGGTAAGGTCAGGACATCTTGTACGAAGTGCTCAGACATTTCTAACACATCAACAGCCAAAACCATTGTGCTAGAAGGTGGGTACCTGGGGAACCATTCCTGCAGGGCCATCTTGCTCCCCAGATGCTACTGATTCATTATGTATGCCATATGAAGTATGTCTGAAAGCATAACTCCATAGATGGTAACTATATATAGTAGTACAAGTACTGTACGGTAGTCTCCCCTTATCCACAGGAAATCGTTTCCCAGATTCCCCAGTGAATACATGGAACTACAGGTAGTATTGAACCTTGTATATATGTTTTTTCTTATACACATATACCTATGATAAAATTGAATTTATAAATTAGACACATTAAAACTTTACAACACTAGTAATAAATTAGAACAATTATAATAACACATTGCAGTAAAAGTTATGTGAATGTGGTCTTTCAGCAAACTAGCATGAATTTCTTTTTTCTTCTTCACAGTTTTACACATAGAAGAGTCATTCTTACCAGACTCAGGATACGATTTTTTCTTTCTTTATTAAGTTAAGAACTTTAACCTTTTCATTTAAATGAAGTGCCCGACAGCTTCTCTGGGGCATACCCAAATTGTCAGTTTCACTGTTCTTGGGCTTTGGGGCCATTGTGAAGTAAAACAAAGCCAACCGGAACCCACGCACTGTAATACCATGGCAGTCAGTCTGATAACTCAGAGGGTGCCAGGTACTAACTGTGCAGGGCGTGTTTACGGGGGGGAGACACTGAGCAGAGGAGTGATTTACATCCCCGGCAAGATTTCATCACCTCACACAGAACAGCGTGCAGTTTAAAACTTGTGAACCGTTTATTTCTAGAATTTTTCATTTAATATTTTTGGACCTCAGTTGACAGTGAGTAACTGAAACCATGGAAAGTGAAACCACTGATAAGAGGGGTAACTACTGTAGGGTGCCTCAAAACTTTGGAACTCGTGAATTCTCCCAATTCAGGTCTCATGAGTTTTGCATCAATTAGCAAAATTAAATTTTAATTACATAGAAGCAGTTTCCACTAGTAAAGGTACTTTTTACCCTGCTTCCAATATTAAAGCTTTAAATGGCCATTAAACTATCTCTTTACCTCGGCCAACTGACTTATCTCCAGGGAGACTCGCTGAGCAGATAAGAGATCTCTGCCCCTGATGTGCAGATTGAAATGTGATTAAGAGGGTCACTTGAGAAAAGTCACTCTGTTTGCGCTGAAACGACAGCTCTGGGGATGTCACGTGCTGTTTCCTTTCAAGACCCACAGGGTGAGACCCACTGCTGGAGGCAGGAGGCTGAGTCTCTCCTGAAAGGTAGAATCCTTTCAGCAACAGGAGGCTGCTGAAAAGTTGCGTCCTTTTATGAAAAGGTATCAGTACTCCAAAGTTAGTGAGCTTGTTTTGTTCAAGTCTTTCTTTCGGTATTGCTGCTTTCCCATGGGACAAATTTTCACCTCTCCAATACCCTCCCTCATGTTTTCCAGTCCCTAGAAAGCTTCCTCCACTTTTTCAAAATTGACTACACTATTGAAATTCCCCAGGGCCTGATTCTTCACCACCCAAGGTAGTCACTTGACTGATAATTTAACCCTATTTATATAGTAGTGAATGGTAAATTGATACCAACAATTAATATACAAAGTACAATGCTTCCTACGACATTAATGTTAATCCTCATAGCACCCTGTGAGATGGGTTTTATTGTGTTCATTTTAAAGATGAGAAAACAGAGACCAAAAGACCACAAAATGTGAATGCAAAAAGCAAAAAGAACAAAACAAAAACAGGATTAGAACAAAAGACTGTCTGCTCCCTTGTCCTCTCTTGTCTGACTGTCTCCAATGATGTGTTTATTCCTTGCTGCAAACTTCCCCATCACCTCCACCATATGCTTTATATTAGGTACCTCTGGAAAATATAATCTTAAGTCACTGTTTCCCAAATTTAGCTAACAATAAGAACTTCTAAACTTTGTGAGCTTAGATAAATTATCTAACATTTCTGTGCCCCAGCTTTCCCATCTGTAAAATGGGGATAATAATCATAACTACCACCTAAGTATGCTATCAGGATTAAATAACATAACACTTAAAATACTGTCAGTAGATAGTAAACATTCAACAAATATTAGTTATTTTGGTGTTAGATAAAAGCATCAGGTAGTATTAATAATAACACTAAAGCTCAAGTTTATGTAATGCTTATAGCACAAAAGAACTTTTACCAATTTATTTATTTCACTAAATCTACCTTAAATGGACTTTTAAAATATGTTAGGCATTGTGCCCAGTGTTTTACATATAATTTTAAAAATTTATTTTAGAATAATTTAGACTCACAGAAAGTTACAAAAAATAGTACAGAGGTGTCCAGGTACTCCTCCCTCAGCTTCCTCTGAGGATAACATCTTATATACCTATATACATATTATTTCTTAAGACAAAACTTTCCAGCCCCGGAAGGCTCAGTTCTTGGGCACCAGCCTGTGAACTGAAAGGTCGCTGGTTTGATTCCCAGTCAGGGCACATACCTGAGTTGCAGGCCAGGTCTCCAGTTGGAGAGGCAACAGAGCAATGTTTCTCTCTCACACTGATGTTTCTCTCCCTCTCCTTCCCCCTCCCCAAAAATAAATAAATAAAATATATATTTTTAAAAAATGAAAATTTCCTGATGTAGAAACTGAATCTGACAAGTCAAACAATTTGCCTAAGGACAGATAACTCAAAGTCTCCAACTAAAGGAAAAAAATCCTTCATTTTGGGAGGATGGGGAGCATAGGGGACAGAGAAGGTACAATCAGAAAATAGGAAATCTTCCCTTTCAAGAAGGATGAACTCTCTCACAAAATTCTCTCCCTTTTTAAGAGATGACTACATGTTTTATTACATTTAAGTTCTGAAAACCTTATGAAATAGCAGAGCAGATAATGTATTATTCTAACTTCACATAGGAGTAAAGTGATGTTGAAACAATGTGTTTAAGGTCCCATGGCAGACTCAGATAGAGTTGTCTTTAAAAATGTCCAAAAAAAAATGGTTACAAAAACAAACACTGCATCTATCTTTTCATTCTGTACCCTCAATACCACCGGGAAATAAACAAACAAACGAGTTGTCATCTCAATAAACAGTTTGTTTGTGGGAAGAGCAGAAGCTCTGGTGTGCTAAATATGTGAAAACTTTCACCTATTTCCTTCTAAAAACTCTTCCAAAATGATGGAAACTTTGTAATAAGACAGCAGACATGTGAACTCATGCTTTCAAGCCTGGAAGGCATAGCACAGGGACCACAGGAAAGAGAAAAATCCTGCCAACGTTTGAGGTGCCCAGACACTGCTCCAAAGAAGCCTTCATGCTGGAAAGTGTAAAAATGAATTTGGCTCCCTCTTTAACTCCCATGGACCAAACTGGATTTACTGTTTGAGTGCAGGAAACTTTACCAAGATTATGGAAACAGAAAAGAATTCAAGATTAACACATACTGTACATTTCAGTACAGGTGGCAGGACAATTAGAAATCTAGTTAAGCTATGGAAAATCTCCCTAAATCTGGGAGGGATTTGTGTCTTGGTGCGCTTTGGTGTAACCCATCATCAGATGCACACTGCTCTGGGTCTCAGTGCATCCAGACTCCCCAGGTGCAGGGGAGATGATGTAAAGGGGAAGAATAAAGAAGTAATTTTTCTCTGATCCACCTTTTGTGTGGAGCAAACAATTAGGTGGCACTGGTGCCTACAAGGGGAACTGAGCGAGCCCCTGAATGCTGCCGCTCAGCAGTGTTTTACAAGTTTCACATATTTCTTTTCAAACTGACTAAGAACATTCCCACAAAATTTTAAAAACAGCTAAGAGAAAAAAATGCTCAAAAGCAAAGATGACCCTTGTCCGTAGCCACCTCATTGGAATATTCTCCAAAATAAAATAATATGCTTTTAACTGACCAAGAATTGAACAAAGGCCTGCCTACCTATAAAACCTAATCTTTTTCAACTATGTCAAATAAAGAACTTTATTATATCTATGATCTTGACCAACAGCACACTTTGTCTGTAAAATGGCAGACAGTAAACATTTTAGACCTTGGGGTCACATGGTCTGTGTCTACTACTCAGCTGTGCAGTGGGTGCCCCAAAGCAGCCTTGGGTAATATGCAAATAAATGGGAGAGTGTGTGTTCCACTAAAACATCAATTATTTATACTGAAATTTGAATTTCATATAATATTCATGTGTCATGAAAGAATATTCTTCTGATTTTTTTCCAACATTTAGAAGTGCAAAAACCATTCTGTAGAAAACAGGCCTGGTGTGGAATTTGGCCCGAGGGCTGCAACTTGCTCACACTTGGTCTAGATCTACTCTGCCCCTTAAATCTTCTTCTGGAGAGACCCTGTTAGATGGAGGAGAATGGGGGCTCCACAGGTCTGGAGGGAGGGTCTGCTTCCCAACTTGCTGGGGCCAGATCCTTTCTTCCAGGTGCTCTGACCTCCTCCTGTACCACCCATCAGGCTCTAACAAGATGCTTCTTTCCTGTGTCACTTGAACTTTTTGGATAGGATTTTCCTTCCACTCAGTGATTACTGTTCCCAAGCAGGATTAAAACATAATAGAACACACACTTAAGGGTAGCTTATAATGCAGTTCTAAAGTCTGGACATTGAAATGGCTTCCCAGCTCTGGGTCTCTCAACGGGTCATTTGTTGTTCTGCACGGGTTATCGCCAGCTGCAATTTATAGAGAGTGAGGATGTCTGTCCAAAAACAGGCTCCAAGAAGCTAGCTGAGGATGAGAGAAGTCCATTCACCCAACCAGGAGAGTTGAGGAAAGAAAGCCTCCTGCCCTCTTTATCAGGGATTCCTATGGGTGGAATGAAAGACCGCTTTAGGGTACTATAATAATAGATTGTTATCTATCTGGGCCCAAATGAAAGGCTGGAAAACACACCTTGAATGTCAGAGAATGGAGTTTCCTCCAGGGAGAGCTTTGCAAATCTTCTGAAATTCCAACCAAGCCCTGGAGATTCAGCCCGATGCCTTAGAGCAGAAACATTCCTAACCCTGGGGAGTGTGGGCTAGCAGCAGCCTTCCCCATACTTCCCAAAGTCAAATCTTTGGGAAAGAAGAGAGGGTTTTGCCTTGTCTGGGGTTGAACTACCAATGAAAGAAGGCCTTGCATAGGGAATGCATGAAAGGGGCTTCCAAGAGACTGCCTAGGCACCCTGCCCCTCAGTGCAGAGAAGGCAAATGCTCTAGTGATACGGCCTCCTCCCGACCGGTGACAGCACAAACGTACTGGCAGTTGCTTCCAGAGTAAGAAGTCCAAATTCCTGTGCGGTAAGGTGGAGCTCAAGGTCACATTCCCTCTCTATCTGCAGGCTAGGACACTTGTGCCTCTGATCTAGACAGAGGATGAGAGCAAGGAGAAGGGAGGTCAAGGCAGGCTCTACATACCAGGTGAACTGAAGTGTAGGGTTGAGCCTCCCAAAGAAGCGGCCGTATCCAGGCTCCGGTACTATTCAGAGCAGCCCGAGCCCTTCTCAGCACAGATTTGCCAGAAGTTAGAGGATTTTGTTTGGTTTGTTAATTGGGTGTTGTCTAGCTGTTTCAGTTGTAGAAAATGTTTACAGCCTCAAAGGCAAGCCGAACGTGTCATACGCCCCCCCCCCCTTTTTTTTTTCAAAAGCTGGGCAGGCAACCAATTAAACAGCAGAGGGCAGGCAGAAGCCCAGAAGGAAAGGGGTACTCTGCTCCCTTGAGGACAGAAGAAACTGAATTCAGGACCGGAGAAAGAATTTAGCCTAGTAAGGGTTCCTAAAGAGTGGGCAGGAGCAAAGATGAGAGCCTGCAGATAGTAAATAAATAGTACGCTTTTCATTTTGCAGAAGATGAAATGGAGACCAAGAGTTCAAGCAGCAGAATTGAATTGGGATCAATAAGCAGAGGGAGAGAAAAAAAAAAAGAGAGAGAAATTACAATCTTTACAGTAAAATGTAAAAATGAAACAGAACAAAACAGCAAAGAAGAAAACTAATTTACTAAGATGACGGAAGTTAGATCAAACCTATCTGTGTGACAATAAAAGTGGATGTGATCAGCTCCCCTATGAAAGACCGGATTTTCGGAGTGCCTCAAATACAAAGTCCCATAATATGCTGTGTGAAAGAAACACAGCTACAATAAACTGACTTCAAAAGGTTACAGTTTAGGTTACAGCAGGTAAACAGACACTATATGAATGCTACTAACAAACTGAAAGGTTATATGTGAATATATACACACTTGTATATATTTGTGCAGATTTTAGAGTGACTTGAAATAATTTGCCAGAAGTGGAATTTCTGGGTCAAAATAAGTGTACTTTAAATTTTGATGTAGATACTGCTGTCGAAATTGCTAGGTAGTACAAGTAATTTATATTAGCACCAAAAAACATTATTGCCTACCTTGGAAATTATTCATCTTGTTCCATTTGTTAATATGAGAAGTTAAAAAAGTATTTGTTTTCATTTACATTTCCCTGACTACTAACAAAGCTCAGTATTTTTATGTGTATATTGGCCTCTTATATTTCTCCTGTGAATAGCCTGTTCTCGTTGTTTTTTATATGTAGCTGAAATATGTGGAGAGAGTCATTTACATTTCTTTTTTTATTATCATTTACCTATCATATGCAAATATTTCTAAAATTATAAAAATGTTCTTCTAATATCCTACTTATAATAATTTTATACTTTTGTGTTTGTTTTCAAATGTATCTCTTAACTCATCAGGAATTTATTCTGTGTATGGTGTACATAGAATTTAAATTTATGTTTTCTTTATGAACACCAATTGCCCTAATTCTGTTTTGGGTATTTTTTTCTCATTGTTTTGAGTATTTTTTCCTCATTGTTTTGAAATGCCACTTTGATATTATTTTCATTGCAATATGCAGATATATGTCTGTGTCTCTTTGACTCATCTGTTTTTTCTTACACTGATACCTAATGTTTAGGTTTCGTAAATATTATATCTTAATAGCTGGTAAGGGATGGGGGAGGGGAAATATACATTTATATTACATATTTATATAATATATATTCATAAATATGTATTTACATTATATGTAGTGTATATTCATTTTAAATATATTTACGTTATATAAATTTATATTCAGAGTCAGATAGAAGTAATGCTTGAGTGTGGTTGGTAGGGTAATAATATAGGTGTAATAATTTATAGTTTTAATTTGAACATTTCACCTAAAATGTCATATAGCGTGCTTGAGTGTGATATTGCTGTTACAGAATTACATGCTCATGATTTTGTAATAAAAGAGTTTGTAATAAAAAAAGGGGGTGTTATTTGTTCCGGACCCTGTATATACACATATGGTTATACATATCCACATATATTCTTTAAAAATTGTCTTGTATATTTTCTACTTCAGATAAGCATTGGGATTCCTTGGTTGCATTAAAAAATTATGCTGGGACTTCAATTGGCATTACATTAAATTTATTAATGACTTGGGAGAACAGTGACATTTTATATATTGAATTTACCTATTCAAGAACATGGCTCTTTTTTTTTTTTGGTACATTCAGTAAATGTAATTTCCTTATTGATTATTTATTCTATATAGGAAAGGCATGAATTTTATGTGTAAATCTTGTATCTAATGATAGAATTATATCACTGAACTATCTCATTAGTTTCAAAATATTTTAGATGGTTCTGTATTTTTTAAAGTAAAATATTGATTTTTCTCTTTCTCTCCCTCCTTTTTCAATATTTATGCTTCCTGTTTATTATTCTTACTGACTTGTTAACTAGTTCAGTATTGAATAGCGTAAGTAATACTGTGAAATTTTGCCTTGTTCCCGCCTTTAAAGCACTGTTGTTGGTTGCTGGTGAAAACATTTTCCTAACTCAAGGAATGTTTCTTTTATTTCTAGCTCATTAAGAAATAGTTTTGGTAATGTTCATTGTTTTATTTAGCTTTAATTAAAAAATAGGTGATAAATATTAAATAATTTTTCAGCATGTTTTATTTTCTTGGTCTTTCAATATAATCAATTATATTAACAGATTTTCTGATAATCAATCATCTTTGGATAATTAGAATAAATTCTATTTTGCCATGATATGTGATTGTTTGATACATTACTAAATTCAATCTGATAATAATTTATTTAAGACTTTATTGAGAACTGTGAAGAGTCACAGGTTTTTTTCCCTTGCTTGGAAGCTAACAAGCTAGCCTGCCACAGTGTCAAATATCAGGACAGAATACACAAGGCTCCTAGGTCAGAGATGAAGGACTTTGTTATTCACAGCAAAGCAGAAAGCATACGCATCGTGTTCCTATTGGTTTCCATTGCCCCCCAAGTCCCACGGGGTCAACATGGTTGGATTCTTTATCTCCAGTGGGTATGCATCACAGCTGAGGAACTCCAAGCTTAGGAAACCTGAATCTTTTATTAAAGACAAATTAGCAAAGCCACTGGAGGGGGAAATTATTTTTATTATACTGGACAGTAAACAAACCTTGTCAATATTCTAGATGGAGTTTCTATCACTATCTCCCAAGGTTGTTCACTATGTAAACATCCTTGAAAATATAGTCTGGATCAAAAGGGCAGTTAGTACCTATTTGCAAGACATGCAGAAACACGAATCCTGTAGAGTCTGTCTCCCAACAGACTTTTGAATATATTGGCATATATTTGTAAGTAATATTTATCTATAGTTTTCTTTTGGAGAACTGTCCAGTTTATCAGGATTTTGTTGGCTTTGTAGAACAAATCAATAAATTTTCATACTTTTACACATTTAAAAGTAACATTGGCCCTGGCTGGTGTAGCTCAGTGGATTGAGCACAGGCTGGGAACCAAGCGGTCCTGGTTCGATTCCCAGTCAGGGCACATGCCTGGGTTGCGGGCCGGGTCCCCATGAGGGCCATGTGAGAGGCAACCATACATTGCTGTTTCTCTCCCTCCCTTCCCTTCTCTCTAAAAATAAATAAAAATAAATCTTTAAAAAAAAAGTAACATTGGCTCTGGCTGGTGTAACTCAGTGGATTGAGCGCGGGCTGGGAACCACAGGATCCCGGTTCGATTCCCTGTCAGGGCACATGCCTGGGTTGCGGGCCGGGTCCCCATGAGGGCCATGTGAGAGGCAACCATACATTGCTGTTTCTCTCCCTCTCTGTCTCCCTCCCTTCCTCTCTCTCTAAAATAAATAAATAAATAAATAAATAAATAAATAAATAAAATCTTTTTTAAAAAAAGTAACATTGGATAATGTGGTCTTTGAAACATTGGTACAACTTGTTTATAAATTTGTCTTGGCCTAGTGCCTTTCTTAGGTGTAGCATTTTTACTACTATTTTAATTTCTCCTATGGTTATTGATCTGTTTGGGGCTTCTACCTCTTCTGTGTCAGTTTTATGAATTATATAATCTTAGAAATTTTCCATTTAATCAAGATTTAATTATGTACTATTATATAGCATTCAATAGGCAGGACTTAACTAATTAATTTATGTTAATTTTTAATAGAGAACAGTGTAGAATTTTATTTTCTGAACAGGACCTAATTTTAGGTCTGGTTTAATTTACTGATAAGGATTCAGTTATAGAGAAATTTTCATTCAGTATGTTAGCTTGACTAGTTGTCTGAGACTAATAATTTACTAGGTAGGCTCATGCAAACCTGGATTTAATAATAACTCATTATTATTTATCAGTAAATAATAATGATATATCAGAAAAGTCACATGAAAGATGCAAGATTGAGCATTTCTTTTACAGTTACATTTAGTTTTTTAGTTAGGCAAGTATAAAAAGTGAAGAGCTTAAATAATAGCAGTATATTATTATAAAATGAATCTGATAATAACTCCAAAAATGGTTATTACTATTCTAGATGTGGTCTCTCTACTAGAGAAAAGGAATATAGGCACACCTCAGAGATATTGTGGTTCAGTTCCAGACCACCACAATAAAGTGAATATCTTAATAAAGCCAATTGCACAAATTTTGTGATTTCCCAGTGCACATAAAAGTTATGTTTACACTATATGGTAGTCTGTTAAGTATACAATAACATTATGTCTAATAATGTACACCCCTTAATTTAAAAAACACTTTACTGCTAAAAAACACTAACCAACATCTGAGCCCTCAGTGAGTCATAATCTTCGCTGGTGGAGGGTCGTGCCTCAGTGTTGGTGGCTGCTGACTGATCAGAGTGGCGGCTGCTGAAGGTTGGGGTGGCTGTGCCAATGTCTTAAAATAAGACAATAGTGAAGGCTGCCACAATTGTCTCTTCTTTTCAAGAACCATTTCTCTGTAGTGTGTGATGTTGTTTGATAACATTTTACCCACAGCAGAACTTCTTTCAAAATTGGAGTCAGTCCTCTCAAACCCTGCTGCTGCTGTATTGAATAAATTTATGTAGTATTCTAAATTCTTTCTTGTCGTTTCAACAACCTTCACAGCATCTTCACCAGAAGCAGATTCCATCTCAAGAAACCACTCCATAAGAAGCCACTCCTCATTTATTAAAGTTTTATCAGTCGCTTCTTCAGTCTTCACTTCTAATTCCATTTCTCTTGCTATTTCCACCACATCTGCAGTTACTTTCTTCAGTGAAGTCTTCACCTCCTCAAATGCATCCACGAAGGTTGGAATCAACTTCTCCCAAATTCTTATAAATCTTGATATTTTGACCTCTTCCCATAAATTATGAATGTTCTTAGTGGCATCTAGAATGGTGAATCCTTTCCAGAAAGTTTTCAATTTACTTTACTCAGATCCAGCAGAAGAATCAGTATGTATGGAAGCTATACCCTTACAAATGCATTTTTATTTTTTTTAATGTGACATCACTGTCACTTATTCTTTTTTAATTATATTTTATTGATTATGCTATTACAGTTTTCCAAATTTTTCCCTCGTTATGCCCCCTCTGTCCTACACCTCCCAACCCTCCAGCATTCCAGCATTCCCTTCACCCTTAGTTCATATCCATGGGTTGTACATATAAGTTCTTTGACTTCTCTGTTTCCTATACCATTCTTAACCCCTCCTCATCTATTTTAGCCTACAAGTTACACTTCTTATTCCCTGTACCTTTCCCTCCCCATTCTTCCCCCCCCCAATGAAAACCCTCCATATGATGTCCATTTCTCTGATGCTGTTCCCGTTCTAGTTGTTTGCTTAGTTTTTTTATTACTTTATTGTTGTTCAATTGTTTGCTTAGTTTTTGTTTTCATTTTTTTAGGTTCAGTTGTTGATAGTTGTGAGTTTGTTGTCATTTTACTGTTCATAGTTTTTTATTCTTTTTTTCCTTAGATAAGTCCCTTTAACATTTCATATAATAGGGGCTTGGTAATGATGAACTCCTTTAACTTTACCTTATCTGGGAAGCACTTTATCTGCCCTTCCATTCTAAATGATAGCTTTGTTGGATAGAGTAATTTTGGATATAGGTCCTTGCCTTTCATGACTTCAAATATGTCTTTCCAGTCCCTTCTTCCCTGTAAGGTTTCTTCTGAGAAATCAGCTGGTAGTCTTACAGGCACTCCTTTGTAGGTAACTCTCTCCTTTCTTATTGCTGCTTTTAAGATTCTCTCTTTATCTTTAATTTTGGGTAACTTAATGATGATGTACCTTGGTGTGTTCCTCTTTGGGTCCAATTTCTTTGGATCTCTCTGAGCTTCCTGGACTTCCTGGAAGTCTATTTCCTTTGCTCATTGGGACAGTTTTCTTTCATTATGTGTTCAAATAAGTTTTCAACTTCTTGCTCTTGTTTTTCTCCTTCTGGCACCCCTATGAATCTGATGTTAGAGTGTTTAAAGTTGTCCCATAGTTTCCTAAGCCTCTTCTGTTTTTTTTTTTTAATTCTTATTTCTTCATTCTCTTCTGGTTGGATGTTTATTTCTTCCTTTTGTTCCAAATCATTGATCTGAGTCCCGGTTTCTTTCCCTTCACTGTTCCTTATATGTTTTGCTTTATTTCACTTTGGGTAGCCTTGATTTGTTCCTTCATTTTGCGACCAAGCTCAATCAGTTCTGTGAGCATCTTGATTACCAGTATTTTAAACTCTGCATCAGATAGGTTGACTATCTCCTTGTCACTTAACTCTTTTTCTGGAGTTTTGAACTGTTCTTTCCTTTGGGCCATATTTCTTTTTCTCAGTGCACTTGTTATGTTGTAAGGGGGTGTGGCCTTAGGTATTCACCCAGGTGCGGCAACCCTCTTTGCTGCGTTGTGGCACTGTCTGTGGGGAGGGGTCAGAGAGGGAACAATGCTGCTTGTTTGCTCTGCTCTAGCCCCACTTTCCAACAAAGTCTCTCATGTGAGACTGGGAGATTCTCCCACCATGGCAACACCCACATTAATTTACTGCTAGCTTTGAGTCTTTAGTTTTCCATTCAGCCAGCCCTGCCTTGCCGTGCTTCCACTCTGCCAGACTGCCTGTTTCCACCCCTCCTACCAGTCTGAGTGAATGTTTCTTAAACTCCTTGGTTGTTGGAGTTACATGCAGTTTGATTTTCCAGCATTTCTGGTTGTTTATTGTTCTTAGATTGGTTTTTATCCTTCTTTTGGTTGTGTGAGGAAGCAAAGCATTTCTACCTATGCTTCCAACTTGGCCAGAACTCACAAATGCATTTTTAAATAATAAAACTTGAAAGTTAAAATTATTCCTGGATCTATGGGCTACAGAATGGATCTTGTGTTAGCAGGCATAAAAACAACATTAATCTCATTGTACATCTCCATCAAAGTTCTTGGATGACCAGGTACATTGTCAATGAGCAGTAATATTTTGAAGGGAATCTTTTTTCAGAGCAGTAGGTCTCAACAGTGGGCTTAAAATATTTAGCAAACCACATTGTAAGCAGATGTGATGTCATCCAGCCTTTGTTGTTCTACTTACAGAACACATGTAGACTAGATTTAGCATAATTTTTAAGGGCTCTAGGATTTTCAGAATATTAAATGATACTTGGCTTCAACCTGAAGTCACAAGCTGCATTAGCCTCTAATAAGAGAGTCAGCCTGTCCTTTGAAGGTTTGAAGCAGGCATTGACTTCTCTCTAGCAATAAAAGTTCCAGATGGTAACTTCTTCCAATATAAGACTGTTTTGTCTACATTAAAAATCTGTTATTTAATGTAGTCACCTTCATTATCTCAGCTACATCTTCTGAATTACTTACTCTAGCTTCTATATCAATACTTGCTGCTTCACCTTGCACTCTTATGTTATGGAGATGGCTTCTTTCCTTAAACTTCATGAACCAATGTCTGCTAGCTTCTGCTTTTCTTCTGAAGCTTTCTCACCTCTCTCAGCCTTCATAGACTTGAAGAGTGTTAGGTTCTGGCTCTGGACTAGGCTTTGGCTTAAGGGAATGTTGTGACTGGTTTTCTCTTTTATCTAAAGCACTGAAACTTTTTGCATATCAGCAATAAGGCTGTTTCACATTCTTATCATTCATGTGTTCACTGGAGTAGCACCTTTAGTTTCCTTCAAGAATTTTTTCTTTGCATTCACAACTTGGCTGTTTGGCACAAGAGGCTTAGCTTTTAGCCTATGGTGGCTATTGATGTGCCTTCCTAACTAAGCTTACTCATTTCTAGCTTTTGATTTAAAGTAGGAGACTCAGGACTCTTCCTTTCACTTGAATAGTTAGAAGCCATTGTAGGGTTATTAATTGGCCTAATTTCAATATCCCCTACTTCAATATTATTGCACCCAAAGAGAGGGAGAGAGACAGAGGAATGACTGGTCAGTGGAGCAGTCACAGCATGCACAACATTTATCAATTAAGTTCGCCATCTTGCATGGATGTGGCTCATAGCACCACAAAACAATTACAATAGTAACATCAAGATTACTGATCATAAATCATAACAACAAATATAATAAAAAAAGTTTGAAATATTGTGAGAATTACCAAAATGTGACATAAAAAGACAAAGTGAGCAAATGCTGCTGGGAGGGGGAAATGTTAACAATAGACTTGCTTAATGCAGGGTTGCCATAAACTTTCAACTTGTAAAAACAAAACAAAACAAAACAAAATACTACCTGTAAAGCACAATAAAATGAGGTATGCCTGTATAGCCTTTGGTACTCGATATGAATGTATTTATTGAATAACTTATTGCTTTATTTTTCTTGATTCAATAAACAGAATATTAGAAGTAGTTTGCTTTCATCTGGTAGGGGTAGCTATATAGACCTTTACAACTCGGACTAGAGGATATAGTAATTCTGTAAGTGCATTTTACAGGTTTTTTCTGCTGATAACTTTACTATTTTTATCATCCCACAGAACGTCATGCTAGTATTCTTCATTAGTGACAATAATGAATAATAATAATAGTGAAAAGCAAGAAGTAGCTATCCATACATGTCTATAAGACATACATATAAAAAAATCTTCAAAAACAGGTAAGACTGCTACCTAGTGAAGTTTCTGTAGGTCACATAATCTGGAGCATGACAAAATATTCCCTGCAAAGGGACAAATTCCAAAAGTCTGCAGTCCCTATAACTAAGGGAGAAGCACAATGCTTGATGCTTATATCAACATATTGTACATGTGTTTGTTCTGCTCCAAGGGTGAAACTTCAATCTCACGCCATTGAGTGGAGCCCAGAGAAAGAGAAACTTTCTCTGGTTTACCCCAAAGTACATCATAAGTAGCTCCACCACCCTGTCTCAATATATATGTGGTGCTTGATCTGTCCAAAAAAACTTAGAATGCTTTATGGAGCCTATGGCAAGCTTTAGCAGAAGAATGATTGTGGAAGTTACTAAAATTTTAGAACATTCAGTATGTAACACTTTTTTTTTAAGATGCAGTGCCTGTCTTAAGGATAAAATTTAGTAAGAATCAAACATCCAATTGTGGATCATCTGTTGAGCATGGGACCTTAGTTACTTATCATCGATTGGGTCCTACCAGATTTACCTAACCTAAGTGTTAGGCTTGCTCAGAAGCAACACTTCATCAAGTTGCAATGAGAGAGAGAGAGTCAGAGAGACAGACAGACAGACAGACACACACACACACACACACACACACACAGTGCATGAGCACACCAATGTGGTAAAATGTTCATTGGAAAATCTGGGTGAAGAGTATATGGGTATTTTGTACTATTCTTATAGCATTTTTGTACATACAAAATTATTTCAAAATAAAAACAATTAAAAGCTGAACTGAAATCAGATTAGGACACAGTAGGCAAGTAAGTGGAAAAGGGGAATTTGACCAGAGGGCAAATACTGAAACTGACACTACATACTTAGCTAGGCACTGGACTACAGTCAGCAGCAGGTGGGGATGCTGACTGCAGGGAGTCCTGAAGTAAGCTGGGACCTTCAAAAAGGGTTAAAATTCTCACATGTTGAGAGCACCCCCACCTGGTAACAGAAGCTCATGTAAACCCTCTTTGGCAGAAAGCCAGAATTCCCACAGATTAGGGTCAAACAAATATGAATTTACAATAAAGAAAATTGACATGTAGAGATACATCGTAATTAAGGAGAGTAAAGCTGAAGTGATCAACAGATTTAGACTTCTAAAGACTTCATTTATGGGAATTATCAGATATGGAATATAAAATATGCACATGCTTACAAAATAAAAGATGGATATAAGAAACTATCTAAAATGCTAAGGTAGCTTTGAAAAAGAAATACATAAAATTTTTAGAGACATAAAATATTGTTCAAATTAAAAATTAGTAGTGGAAAACTTAAACAAAGTACAGGGAGAAATGAAGAGGAAATTAGTGACCTGGATGATGGAGCTGATAACATTATGGAGGATACAACTCAGAGAGACAAGGTGATGAAACATATGATAAACAGGTTAAGAATGAGAAATGTGATATACATTTAATCAAGTCCCAGAGACAGAAAATAGAAAATAGAGGAGGAGCAATATTTAAAGAAATAATGGCTGTGCACTGTGGAAAAGAGTATGGAGTTTCCTCAGAAATGGAACTGCTTTTGACCCAGCAATCTTACTTCTAGGTATATAATTTAAGAATCCCAAAACACTAATTCAAAAGAATATATGCACCCATATGTTCTGGCAGTGTTATTTACAATAGCCAAGATCTGGAAACAGCCCAAGTGCCCATCAGTACATAAGTGAATAAAAAGCTGTGGTACGTTTACACAATGGAATTCTATGTGGCCATAAAAAAGAAGGAAATCTTACCATTTGCAACAGCATAGAAGGACCTGGAGAATATTATGCTAAGTGAAGTAAGCCAGTCAGAGAAAGACAAATACCATGTGATCTCATTCATACGTGGAATTTAATGAACAAAATAAACCGATGAACAAAATAAAACCAGAGGCATTAACACACATGGAACAGACTGTTAGATCTCATAAGGGACAGGGTTGGGGGTACTGGAAGAAGTTCGCCAAAAAACATATATGCATGTATGCACAGCCCATTGACACAGACAACAATGTGGTGAAGAAAGGGTGGAGCTTGGTGGAGGTGGGGGAAATAGGGGATTCCTGTAACAGTGTCAACAATAAAAAAATTTTAAGCATAAACAACTTAAAAGAAAAAAAGGTAATGGCTGTGAATTTTGCTGAACATATAAAAGGCAAGAATCCACACACACAAAAGGACAACATACACCAAACAAGGTAAACAGAAATAAACCCACACCTATACATATTTTCGTGAAACTATAGAACACCAAAGGCAAAGAAAACATATCACGAGCAACCAGAGAAAGAAGACAAACCTTCCTCAGAGGAATGACAATTATTCAGACAGCTGATGACAGAAGCCAGAAGATAAGGAATAGTACCTTTAAAGGGTTGAGAGAAACAAATGTCAGCCTAGATTTCTGTGTAAAGGCAAAACGAGGCATTTCTATGTAATTAAAAACTGAGGGAGCATAAGGCAAAAAAAACTTCACTAAAAGAACATCTGTATGATTTATTTCAGCAAAAAGGAAAATGTCTTTGAAGAAATGTGAGAAAAGATAGTGAGCAAAGAAAGTTATTAACATTTAGGTAAATCTAAACAAATGTTATCCAAATAATAAAAGTACTGTTTAAGGACAAAAACGCTACTTCTTTCCCTCCCTGCCCACCCTCAGTACTTACGGACTCACTACCAAAATCTGCATTGGAAACCACTAGGGCTGATCCCCAAGAAGTGCGAGATTTCTTCAGAATCCTGAATCATGTAGACATCACCTGGACGTGTCAGGATCTGCACTTTCTCTTATCTGATTTACCCTCCTTTCTCGGACCAAAACATTTCCTCCAATGTTCTTACTTGTATTCCCTGCTTTCAGTTAGTGATGTGAAGAGTCCCATCTTTTTCTCATATTCCATTTCTAATGAATCGACAAGTATACCAGTTCTTCCCTCAAAGTTGTATCCAAATCCTGCTGGATACAGACGGCTTTCCCCTCTGACTGCTGCCACCCTCACCCAAACCACTGCCACCTTCCAACAGCTTCCTAACTATTACTTCCCCTATGTCAGCCCTCACTCCAAACTGTCCATTCTCAACACAGACCTCCTAAGCCTGATTTATTCTTCTATAACTGTAGTCTCTCCCATTACGAAACACCCTACTGTCAAGTTTCATCTCAGAGTAAAAGCCACTGTCCTTACATCACCTATCCTCCCGTACTGCCTCTCAGATCTCATCCCTTCCATGTGTTCACCCAGCCTCAGCCAGTCCAGCAGTCTAAAGACGCTTTCATCTCAGGCCTTTGCGTTTTTTGTACTCTCTGCCTGAAATATTCTTCCCCCGGGTGTCCACATGAATTTCTCTCTTGCTTCCTTCAGTTCTGTGTTCAAATTGTCATTGAGGCTTCCCTGACCACACCATATAAAATGAAAACATCCTCCCATATCTCTCGCATATCCATTCTCAACACTAACTAGCCAACTGTTTCTGCCTCTTTTTTTTCTCCATAGCCAGCACCAAGAGTGTAGACAAGACCAGGATCCCCAGTTCTCACAAAAACCAATGTACTCTGCCCTGAGTACAAATGCAGTCCACCAGTGGTTCAGGGGCAGCATCCTGCAATCATATCCATTAATACTTGTGCTGTCAAATATAGGAGTATTTGCACTAGCTGGGATGGAGAAATAATCAAATGCTCAAATGTTTCACATTCATTCAGATCAGGGTTTTCTGCCAAGTCTGTTTATATCAAACCCACCCCCGCCCTCAAACCCCCACCACCAAAAATGTTTGGTTTCCAGAACTCTTACAATTTCATCCTGGAGATAAAGGATTATAGAGCTGTGATTATTTTCTGTCAGAACTCCATCAGACTGTACAGTCCATGAGAACAGTGTCTTTGGTTAGTTCACTGATTATCTGTGCCCAGAAATGCCTGGCACATGGAAGGACTCAATGAACATGCATTGACTAATGGACTTCATGTGTTGTTTATCTGCAAAATCCATCCCAATGTAACCATCAGTTGAGATATTCCACCCTCCTCCCAGTTCAGAAGTCAATCAGACACTTCCCCCATGTAATCGGCATCTTCAGTGTGACACAGACACTATATGTGGCTGTAGCTTCTTCATCGCAGTGCTGTGCCCAGAGGATACCTGTTCCTGAGACCTTCAGAGTTATGTGAATCCCCACCACCACAAGACCAAATTCTTCAGGTTTTCCTTTGATTCTGTGAGCTACTGCATACTTTCCTAATGAATTCCCTTTCTTGCCTAAGTTAGCTGGAGTTAGTCTAGCTTGTTTACCATGAAGAAGCCCTCAGAGGATCCAGTGTTACTGAGAAGAAGTCTGCTGCCCATCTGATCCTCCTTCCTTAGTATTATCAATGAGGTTTTAGACTTTTAAGAGAATGTCCATATGTAAATCTTTAAAAAAAAATCCTACTTAGCCCTGGCTGATGTGGCTCAGTGGACTGAGTGCTAGCCTGTGAACTGAAAGGTCACCAGTTCAATTTCCAGTCAGGGCACAGGCCTGGGTTGCAGGCCAGATCCCTGGTTGAGGGTGTATGAGAGGCAACCAACTGATGTTTCTCTCACACATCGATTTTTCCCTCCTTCTCCCTCCCTTCCCCTCTCTCTAAAAATAAATAAATAAAATCTTTTTAAAAATCCTACTTAGCTCTGGGTGGGCCTTTTCCATCTGAAGCTTATAAATTATCAATAAGTTAATTCTTAAAAAATAACAAAATGAGAGAGGATAAAAACTAAAAAGACAAGTCTTTTTTTAACCTCTGGAAAGACTTCTATTTTTTATCTTCTTTTGTCTTCTATTTTAAAGCTTTGGTTGCCATTGTGTAGAAATATTTTTTTTCAGTTTCCTTTTCTACTTTGTTAATATTGTATATTGAAAAGGAAAAATGTTTTCCATATTTATTTCATAACCAGCAACTTGATTGAATTCTCTTACTAGGTCTCCATACGGAAGTCTAGATGTGAATCTGGTCAACACGGAAATCTAGTCATGCCGCTCTTCTTCTTAAAACCTGTGGACGGCTGCCAGAAGTTCATAGAACAGTGTTCAAAATCCTCACAGTGCAGCGTGTGACCTGCCGCACCCTCTGGGCCTTGTCCTTATGCTTTCTCACTCAAGAAATGTGAGTCCCGCTGAGCTGCTCCCTGTCCCTTCTTACCTTGGTGCCCTGCCCATGTTCCATCTTCTGTCTGGAATGCCTTCTTCTTATCCATTTCCCTGCTCAGCCTCTAGAATGGGAAATCTAATTCCCATTCTAGAAGGGAATTAACCTTCCCTTCTAGATGAAGTCTAATGGTCTTTAGTGACTCCACAGACCTTGGGCTAGTCCCTTGTTGTATTTATAGTTATTTACACGATTATTTGTTTTAATGACTATCTCTCCTTTTGGAATACTCTGGTTTTTTTTAATTTAAATTGTGTTAATTTATTTTTGAACAGATAAAACATTTACATAGCTCAAAGTGCAAAAGCACTAAAGATTCTGCATTGAGGTCTTCCTCTCACTTCTTCTTCAACGCCCCAACTCACCACTGCAGGGTTTCCATTTAACCAACTCTTGTTTCTATCAGGAATATTTTATGCATTTATAAACAAAAACACACTAACCTTTCTGCTTCCCATCACATTTGTTAGATAAATTGTTCTATATTATGTATTATAGACACTCATCTGCTTGTTGTCTCCTCTCTCCCATTATCTTCTGCCTTCTTAAATATTTTACTAATTTTAGTGATGTTTCAAGGGAATAAAAATAAATCTTCATTCAACCAGTTTTATGTTTAACCAGAAACTAAATGGGATTTTTTTCTCCTTTCTTTTTTAAAGCATTCTTGGACAATATAAAAAAAGATATTAATTTATATATGTCTATCTTCTATCCAACCACTTAAGATTGGCAAAACTATGAAAATATTTATACCACTCATTGTTGGTGAGGGGATACAGGCATTTACATAGATGGGTAGCAAATTTTGGGGAAACTGTTTGACATTCTCTTTTAAAATTAAAATGAAATATATGGAGTTCCATTTGAAGCACTGGCCATAACTGACCATCCTTTCTTTGTTTTCATCCAGTGCCTTTGGTCTCTGGGACAGATCAATCTCCTTTGCTTCCCTCTGCTCACTCCTTCTGTGCCACTTTGATGGAATCATCCTCATCTACCAGTAAGTCATGGAAGTGTTCCATGCATCTGTGGTACCCTCTTCTCTTTGATTTCATCCACTTCTACTGCCTCAATTATTACTTCTTTAATTTTGGAAATTTCTCAGCCATTAGTACTTTAAATAGCTTCTCTGTTTCTTTCTCACTTTCTTTTCTTTCTGGTATTCCTGTCACATGTAAGTTACACCTTTTGTACCTATCCCCACAGCTCTTGGATAATCTGTTCTGTCTTTGTTATCCTTCTTTAAAAAAAAATATTTATTTTATTTATTTATTTTTAGAGAGAGGAAGGGAGAGAGAAAGAGAGGGACAGAAACATCGATGTACATTAGATACATCAATAGGTTGCCTCCTGCATGTCCCCAGTCAGGAACCTGGCCCGCACACAACCTAGGCATGTGCCCTAACTGAGAATCGAACCAGTGACCTTCTAGTTTACAGGCCGGCACTTAATCCACTGAGCTAGACCAGCCATGGCTGTTATCCTTTCTTATTTTTCCTTTGCATTCCAGTTTTGGAAGTTTCTATTCTAAATATCTTCAAATTCACTTATTCGTTCCTTGCTCCGTTCCTTGCCTGTGTCCAGTCTACCGATGAGCTCATCGCAATCTTTCTACATTTCTGTTACAGCATCTTTGCATCTCTCTGCTTACATTACCCATCTGTTCTTGCATGGTGTCTACTCTTCCCAATAGAGCCCTTAGCATATTAATCATAGTTATTTTTAGAGAGAGGGGAAGGGAGGGAGACAGAGAGGGAGAAAAACAGCAATGTATGGTTGCCTCTCACATGGTCCCCACCTGGCCCGCAACCCAGGCACGTGCCCTGACTGGGAATCGAACCAGGACCCTCTGGTTCCCAGCCCACGCTCAATCCACTGAGCTACACCAGCCAGGGCTAATCATAGTTATTTTAAATCCCTAGTTGAATTGCAATATCCCTGCCACATCAGTCTGGTTCTAAAGTGTGCTTTGTCTCTTCAAACTGTGGTTTTGGCCTGTTAGCATGCCTTCTAATTTTTTTTTTTTTTTGTAAACCAGACGTGATGTATTGTGTTAAAGGAACTGAGATAGGCCTTTTGTGTGAGATTTTATATTTATTTGGCTAGGAGTTAGACTATGTTTATTGTTTGCTATTCTGTATGTGTCAAAGAGTAACATTTCCTTTAATGTCCTCATATTTTTCACCTTCTGTTGTCTTTGGGGTTCCCTAGAGACTCCTTCTGAAAACAGAGGCTGATGCTTGCAGTTCTTTTAGCTGTAATTCACTGTTACTGTCCTGATGTGGTGAGGTGTGGGGGAAGGGAATAATTCCAGGGCTACGATCCTGTCTCAGTCTTTCATTGAGCCTGTGCTCCTGGCCTGTGACCTTAGCAAGTGCTTCTCAGTTTTTTGGTTTTTGATGTTTCGTTTTGGGTTTTTTTTTTTTTTCTTTCATTTAGATGAGACAGGAAGACTAGAGAGGACTGGAGTTGGGTATTTCACTTTCCCCAAGTTAGTTAGGTTTCAAAACAAAAAACAAAAAAAAACCGCCAGGCTGTTGCCATGGCAAAAAGAACACTCTGGTTTATTTCAAAATGGTTATTCCCTCTGTGAGAATCAGGAGAGGATTTCCCCCCCACCCCCAATCTTGACCGTGAAAACCTGAAAGGGCTCCTAGAGGTAAAATTCAGGACACTGTGAGAACTCCTGAGCTCCCAGTGTGGGTTTTTTTATGTTTTGTTTTGTTTTTGTTTATAGAGAGAGCATGGAAGGGGGAAAGGGGGGAGAGAGAGAGACAGCAAGTGAAACATCAATTTGTTTTTCCACCCAACCCATAACTTTGGCATAAGGGACAACGCTCTAACCAAATGAGCTACCCAGCCAGGGTGGAGGCTCCCACCCCTGCCATGTTTTTAACTCTCAATCTTGTTCACACTGATCCTCCAGCAATTTGTCAATTACATCTCCAATTTTCCTACCAGCCCTGGCTCCAGTATCAGGCTTCTGCTCCCAATAAACTGTGATCCTCAGTATCCACTTATCTTTCCAGTTTTAGGGAGCAGTGGTTTGACCCCTGGTGAATCTAAGAAAAGTTGATTTTTAGTTTTTCAGCTTTTTCTTAATGGGAGCATGGAGGTGCATTCAGAAACAAGAAGTCTCTCAATTAATATTTCCATACCAATGACTCATAATTTAAATTTCTAGCCCAGATTTCTCTTCTGAGTTCCAGAATCATCTACCTTATTTTGTTGTATATAATGCACATTTTTTGCCCAAATTTTTTAGGGAAAAATAAGGATGTACATTATACATGGGTAGTATTAATTCTGTATCTATATGTTTTTCATTCTTTTATTTATGCTTCTGCATTAAAAGTGTAACTCTAGAAGGCATCAACAAAATCTTATATGCAAAATAATACCCTTTATAAAACAAAAAATCTAAATATAAGTAAATAATTGAATTAAAAAATTAAAATGAAAGGTTTTTTCCTGAAAGTTTGGGCCAAAAATGAGTGTGTTCATTATACATGACAAAATACGGTATATTCCTATTTAAATATCTCCACGGCACCTCAACTCGATGTATCTGAGACCAAATTTATGATCCTCTCCACCCCACCCTTCCAAACAACAACCTATCTTTTTAAGTTTTTTCTCATCTCAGAAATGGCACCCCTCCCATTTCTCAGGCTGCAGACCTAACACTCGTCCTGGACACCTCTGTACACCTCTGTATCCAATTTTCTGCACCTCTGTATCCAATTTTTCACCAAGTCTTGTTCGTTTTACTTCCTTGATACCTTTCAAAGGAATCCATATCTCTTTATTTATTGCTACTATCCTGGTCCAGGTCACTTACCTGAACAACTGCAATTATGTCCTACTCTTGTCCACCTCATTCTTTAAGACTCACCCAACCATTTAAATTGCAAATCTGATTATGTCCCACCACACTGCTCCGTGTCCCCCAGCCCTCTGTGCACTGTTCAGCCCTCCAGGGTGCTGGGCCTTTTCACCGCAGGGAATTTGTAAATTCTCCTCCCTCTGCCTGGAATGTGCTTCCCTTCCTTTCATCTGGTTCTGTACCTGCCCTCTTCTTCAGTCTCAAGTCAAGGCCCATGCCCCGAAGGAACACCTTTTCTGACTCCCCAGGCTAAATTACTGTCCTTCCTTTTATGAGCTCACAGAACCCTCACCTGCCCCTTCACAGCGCTCCTGCCACTTTTCAATAGCGTTCTTTGGTGACATTATTTCCAGTTTATACAAGAGTATAAACTCCAAGAGAGAAAGGAGCAAGTCTGTTTTACTCACCATTGTATCTCTAGCACTGGGCCTAGCAAAGAAGTGCTAAGAAAGTTTATCAACTGACTGAATTAAATGTCTCATCCACATTCTGTTATCTCCTAGGTTTATACAGCCAGCCTAGTCCTCCCTTGTAATCTCAATCTACTCCCGCTCTTGCTGGAAATTTCCTCCTGAATGACCCATACTGTCACTCCACTTCTGGAGGGCCTTGACCTGGTGAACAGAACCACCCTAACTCTAGCAGTCACCCCGCAGTCTTTCCATTCCCTGAATCACCACTTCCAGATCACTAAGTCTGCCCCTTGCTGCCTCCTAAATGTCTGTCACACTTCCCATTGTATGCTTCCCCAGCATCCCTACCCTACTCAGACTTCCATTACCTCTTGCTTAGTGGTGTCTAGAAAGGCCTTTCTTAGATCTTGTCCTTCCAAAGGATTTTCCACGAAGAACTTTATTTAATATACAAATTTCATTCTTAAAATAAAATTGAATTCATTGATATTGTTTTATTCTGCCTAATCAATTCTATTGATGGGATTTATCACACTGCAGATTCACATTCCCCCTCCTTTACCGCCCTTTCCCACCGGAAAGTGTTATATGTGACCTGCCCCCACGCACAGCTACTCTGTTTCCCATAGATGCCCTGGTCTCTCATGTCCAAGCTTCCACTCTTTTTCCACACATAGAATTCCTCCCTTCCTGCCTCCTCGTCTGGCCAACTCCTACTCCACTCAGGGTTGGGACCTCTCCCAGAGAGCGCTATCGTACCCCACATCTCTCTGGTCAAAGCATTTTGTCACCCTGCTATTATTTATCCCTTTTTTGCTTCTTCTCCTCCACTAGAAAGTAAGTGCCATCCTTACAGGGCCTTTGATTTTAGTTGTTTCTCCTAATAGGTATAAAAAGTGGATGCTAAAGACCACTGAGCAAATGGAGGGATATTAAATTTGGAAGCACCAGAATGAATTGTGATCCTTCCCTTTCAGAGGACTCTCGCCACTGCCACACCATTGTTGACCTCACTGCTTTGGCAGAGGCAACATCCCTGCAGTGATAAGGCATTTCCATTCTCAGTAACTCCTGAATCAAGATACGCGATGTAGTAGGACACCTGGCACATTCCCTGAGCAGGCAATGGCAGAGGCAGGGGTTCTGGGCTGACACGGGTCTGATGTGTGGTGGGAGTCCTTGGCTGCAGAGCAGTTAACCTCATTGAAGGAAGGTTTTAAAAACCTTTGCTGAAGTAGCAATTCTTTGGTACTTACCACCAGTATGCAAAGAAAGGTACAGTACAGCAGCTGCTGTGGTGTTCTCTTCCTTTCCCCAAACTTAGAGGGAGAACTTGAAAGTCTTACTAGCGGAGCGCTGGGGGGCAGCGGACGGGTTGATGATCAAAGACTCCAGGTGTTTGGCTGAGCAGTTCGGTTTCCAGGAGAACTCAGGGGAGATATGAGTGTGGAAAGGGGGAGTGATGTGTGGGGAAATAGGGACAGCTGAGTTCTAAATCCAGGCTAAACATAGCAGAAATTCTTGAGGTTTTGCCCATTTAAAACTGAAAGAGAAACATAACTTTTTGTGTTTTATGTACCTAGTGATGGCACATTTAGTATATCACAAGTGAAGTGTATCATTAAGTAAAAGTCTTTGGAAAATGTATACTCTGTGCCTCAGTTTACCTATACAGGGAGGAAAAACAATGCACATTTTTCTTAAGATCAGTCAGACAATTATTTCAGTTGCACATAGGCTTTCTTTATGGAATCAGAAGAGATGAGCATGAATGGGGTCACCTGAGCGTACAGCCGAGTGACTCATACCACATCCCACTCTGGACCTGTTAAGCTGGCTCATTCCTCACCCTCAGAAATTATCCCACTAAAATAGCTTATTTGTTTTCATTTAACTCAGAGATTTAGTTAAGGGTTGGAAGAAGAGTTTGCAAAAAGCAGTTTGAGGGGTATTGGTGGGAGTGGGGGCGGGGGTTGGGCTGGTCAGGGACAGCTGCTTCAAAGAGTGGCTTCAAGCAGAAGCCTGGGAAAATTCGGGGACTAAGCTCTTGTGGCAGGATGGTAACTGCAAAGATGCTAGAATGGAAGGGCTTGGAACATTCAAGGGGGTGCAGGATGGTGAGCGGCTGGAGCCAAGCAAAGGAAACTTAGGGGTGACGAGGGCAAGACAGAGTTCATGCAGGGCCACAGAACTTTGGCATTTGTTGGTAATAGAATTACCAAAATGTTCTAAGCAAAAAAGCTATATAATTGCAAGTATTGTTTAAAAGATTGCTCTGGTTTCCAGCTACCCAGTGAGTGCAGGACAGCAGGGAAGAACGCCATGTGGACAGCAGGAAGCCAGGAGCTAAGGCTGTGGCCCTCCTGGCAGAGGCGTGGTGATCGCAGATGAACTGGTGACATGTCAGGGGTTGGAGACCAATTTTTGGTGCTAGAGTCAACAATTTTTGTTTTGGGCTTGGATGTGGGGTGTGAGGGAAACAGAGGAAGCAAAATAAGAGTTAGTAGATGTTTGGACTCTCCCGCTAACCAGATTGATGAGTGAGTGAACCCGTTTTTCCTGTGGGACTTCCAGGGGTCCCTGGTGGTTGGGTGGCTGGCTGTTTGCCAAAGCCCCCACTCTGTTTTTACTTTTCTGTAATAGGAGGACAAAATACGTCCCCCCCCCCCCCATAAGGCTATTGGGAAAACAAAGTGGATAATACTGATATCAGACTTTCTGAAAAGAATCAAGTGAAGGCTCTGTGAGCAGATGCGGAGCCCCTCCTCAATGTTACCATTGGGTAAACACATGGATTCAATATAAAATAGATACATTAACCTTCTCAACAGTCCTGTGAGGTAGATATATATTTCTATGCTCCACTTACTGAGGAGAGACTGAGACCTGTGGAGTGTGTATGACTGGGCCATAGTCCCAGCACCTGTGCATCACCCAGGTGTGGAGAGTTGGAGTCGAGCAGTTACAGAAGGGGGTCAGATGGCATCGTCCTTGGAGATGAGAGGTGCCCCTGGTTGTTAACACTCGGCTTTATGACCAGCAACATGGAGCAGAGGGTTCCCTACAATGTGGTTTGCTTAATGCATTTCAAGAGGGTAAACTGGGGAGGAGAAAATCCCAACACACTTGTAGCCTCGAACCTCCTCTGAAGTGCAATACAAAGAGGTCAGTCTCTTTGGGCGGGGACTGGAAGCTGACAGCCAGATTGCTGATGTGCCCTCACTGTCGCTGCGCCCAGCCGGGGCTGGCGGGGGTGAGGGGACTGAAAGGACTTCAGTCATGCCCAAGGACCTAGGTCCCACAGAGACCTCCGCTAAACCTCTGGTATTTTATCGCATCTGTCATTCCAGCTTTGAGTAATGTCAGTCCAGGTCCTTGTGTCCTGCTAACACCAGGCACAAGAAAGAGAAGGAGTGAAGATGTGAAGAGGGGTGGAGCTGCCTGCCACTCCTCCGGGTGAAACCAGCCCATTTCCCTCATCAGAGGCTGGCAGCCAGGTGGGGGATCCAGGCCCTGTGGATCCTCCCTACCCCATGCATAGTTGTTCCAGGCCTCAGATCATCTCAATACCCAGCACAGGGCCTGGTGAGTGGAAGGGATTTGCTGAGCAAATGGATAAATTTCCTACGGAAGTCCAAGGTTCCAAGCCAGTGTCCTCAAACTCTGGCTTCCTTCAGCAGCTTCAGAGCCTTAGACCTGGCCCCTGACCTGAGTGCAGGCTGATCCTGTGGAAGAGAACATTTCAAAGAAAAGTGACATTCCTCCCCACCGCTTACCTTTCTGTGTCCTAGAAAAGGAGCGCCAGACACAAAGACATCAGGGACCATACAAAGAAAATGCCTGAAGAAACAACGCTGTAGGGGAACAGCCGGGCAGGAGCCTGGGATCTAGGCCCAAATCTACAACCAGCAAGCTGTGTGGCCTTGAACAGGTCACATAACCTCTCTGTGTCTCTCCTTTCATCTCCAAAATGGAAAGGCAGTATTGTAGGTACAGGTCAGTTAGCTTCTGATATTGGATGTCCTGATTTTAAATCCTAGTCGTACCACTTACCTGCAACAACCATTTCGATTTTTGACTAGGGCCTGGTTACACGAATGCCCCAGGCTGCAGTGTTCTTTTTGGTGAAATGAATAAAAACAGTATCTACTTAGGAGTTGGGGGGGGGGGGCGGGCTTAACGTAGCTATTTTATGCACGTTTTAGGATAGTGCCTGGCATCCAAGAAGTGATTGTTATTGTAATGTTCTCGTTTTTAAATGATAAAGGGCTGCTCTCCCGGTCTCCCAGGGTTTTGGTAGTGATGCCCTGACCTCTTGAATAAGAAAGCTGGGAGGAATTCAGTAGCTACCTGGTCTTTTTTGTTTTCAAGTCTGACTGGAAACTCCTCCTCTCTTCGGTGGTGCCAGCCGCCCAGCCACCCGCCCAGCTGACTGCTTTCCATAACAAAGGCAAGGCCACGTTGGCCCACTGGGTCTCTACCCAGAAATCAGCAAGTCCCTGGAAACCACCAGGGACTTTTTTTCATTAGCAACCTCTCATTTTCAGCTACTAGAGCATCTAAAGAAAACGAGACCCAGTTAGACCCTAATAAAGACGTAAGACTCTTCCCAAATTCTAGGAATCTCAGAGAGGAAGGGAATGGAGCACACTTTTGGAGTTTCTTCCAAAGTTTAGTGACATTTCTTGTGGCCGAAGCTTGGCCGTTTGCCCTGGGAACTTGTAAGCTCTGTCGGGGGCTCAGGGACGAGCTAGGGTACAAAGGCACACAGTTTCCAAAGCCTTTTTCCATTAAGCTCAAGAATGGGATGAAAGGATCTAAAAGTATTAAAAAGAAAACCTGAAAACTGCTTATTAGTTTTTCAAATTCTCCTTTGCCCCTTACTCTGAGTGGTACACTAGGCCCCAGAAGTGTGGAAGACAGGTGCTTTAAGTTATAAATGTGCCTAATTGGCCTCACCCTAAGGCTGCAATTTGACTTCAGTCCCTAGTCCTGAAGAGCAAGTCCAGAGCAAGTGTGCTTAACTATGTGCCACGGGCCCACACCTCTTCCTCCACACTGCCCTGACCAGCGCAAAGTGAAACTTAGCTCAGGTCCGCACTTTCTGACTTGGTTCCCAGTGGAAAGCAGGTGCAGACTTTGACCTGAGAATATCACAGGCACAGGCAGCTTAGTCCCTTTCCCTTTAATCCCATGCCCAGCAGGAGGCAGTTCCCTAGGAAGACTTGCCCTCCGGACTGCTTCTTCAGTCCTGGGAGTGTGGTCCGACCCACCCTGCTGCCCTTTGCAGTTAGTTGCTCAAACCAGAAGTAGATTATTCTCATTGTCTTTGTCCTCATAAATACCAATGTTCTGGCATTTAATATCCATTAACTACCGGGATCTAGATACTTCCAAATACAGGTTAGTTGTGTTTTTTCACTGTGTCTTCCCTATGCCTGTATCCCTCCCTACCCACTTCAGCCCCCCAAATAATAACACAAATAGTAGATACCAGTTCTGAGAAATACTGGTTACTGGGTTGTATCTACTCACAACTGGTTCTTAGAAGACAAGTCACCTCATGGAACACTGTCCTATACACACCCAGAAGTCTAATTCATTCAGGGCTCAGCTACTAGCCCTAAGACCTAGGAATTTTTGTGGGGGAGGGAGCTTTCTTTCCACACTGGAAAATTGTGGGTGCTGGTTTAGATCAGTGGTTCTCCACCAGGGCTACTTTCGTCCCCCAGGGGGATAGCTGGCAATGTTTGGAGATACTATTGGTTGTCACATACAGCTAGGGCCAGGGGGACAGGGACACTGTTAAACATCCTGTGATGCAGAGGGCCACCCCTACAACAAAATTATGTAGCCCCAAATATCAATTGTGCCATGCTCAGAAATCTAGTCCAAAAACTTCATCTTTCAGGTTTCTTCCAGATGAGGCCACATTCAAGTTTTCTAGCTATTTGCTTGGAAATGATGGGCTGCCTGTGCCCCTGGAGGACCCAGGGCTCCACCTGAGTGCTGCCAGCTGGTGAAACCTTTCCAGCACATTTCTCCCTACAACAGACTCCATCTGGTGCACTGAATCTCACTTTGAGTGACAGAAAATGTCACTCGGTAATAAAATGCTCCTAGGCCTGCAGACCCTCCCCAGAGTAGCTGCTTCATTCCAGCCCTTTCAGATGTGGATGGTGGAACACAAAAAATCTATCCCTCTCTCTCTCAACACAAAGTCCCTGTAGTGGCTCTGGTGCCATGCCACTCACATGTCTGTTCTTTTAGGAGAAACTGAAGACAGAAAAACAGTAAAGCTGAAAAATGGCCAGAATTCATCCCAATTTGGGTTTATTTCATTGATTCTCAGCACACAGTGTACTTTCTTTGGGGAAATTTTTGTCTCAGTTCACATTATAAATTATTTTACAAATATAGAACTGTTTAGAAATAACATTTATAAAAGTTAGCGATTTCTCACATGGAATATCCACTGAAACTGGATTTTTGTACACATAGTAGGGGAGTAGGGAGTCTCTTTGGTTATCTTTCCATAGGCACACTTCGGCGATATTGCGGGTTCGGTGCCAGACCATCCCCATAAAACAAGTATCACAACAAAGCAAGTCATCATCTTTTTTTGCTGATGGAAGGTTTTGCCTGCAATTTGTAAAAAATGCAACCTCTGTAAAGCACAATAAAACCAGGTACACCTGTTTGTTCACAATATTTAAACAATAATGGTGATGTTACTTATACCTCAACGAACTGTTTTAAAAAATAGTTTTCTGTATTTCAAAATAAAAATTTAAGAGGAATGCTGTCAGTTTCAAAAATACACAGAAAAAGTTAAACATTTTATTTTTTTACAATGTAGTTGTTTCCTTTTTTTAAAAAAGATTAAAACCCCAAACCAACAATATGGTACAAAGGCAATTCATAGGACATTACCTTCATCTTAAAATAACATTGTTCCAATAAAATCAACTAGATGAAGCGATGACCGAGTGTCTGCCTTGTACCCGGCACTCTGCTGGGTACTGGGAGGGCGGCCATAACAATTATTCAGATGAAAATACCTCTTGACAAGTACAAGGGAGTGCTAAAAATAAATTATATTTTTAAAAATTACCACAAATGGTTTTTTTAAAAAATTATAAAAATTCCATTTAAAAACTACTTTTAATAAAAATTCGAATGCTTTGTCAAAAAAAAAAAAAATCCAGGACACACACTAGAAGGGATAAGATGTCAAGTTCACTAAGACGACCGCCACGCAGGCCTCAGGAACACGGCAGGAGTGAGGCAGGCGTGGGGCCATCCTTGCTGCTCAGGGGAACATCTCGAGTAATAGTTACTTCAACCGGAATCTTTGGTCAAATGTGATCTAGCTCATTCCTACCCTCTTTATGCTATGTCTGCCCTTGCTTTTCAGGAACTAGAACACAAAGTTACAAGCTCCAGCTCTGAAGCCAGACTGACTGGACCTGATACTGGATCCACGACTTCCTATTTGTATGGCCTGGAGTTACTTGACATCTTGGACTTTCACAGCCTCATATGAAAATGAGGGCTTGTAATAATACCTATCTCCCAAAGTTCTTGTGAGGATTAAATGAGCCAAGTATCTAGAACAGCGCCTGGAACACAGGGCTTGCTTGGGTCGTTTTACTGGTGTTATTACCTACCATGTTCCAGACACTGAACACAAGCAGAAGTGATTCATGAGCTGGATATAGGTAAGGATCTGTAGTTTCCTACTACAGTATTTTTAAAACTTTAATTAGTGCCCAAGAATTCAAATGGAGGTTTGCTATAAAAATACTGATCTGACTTTTCTAGGAAAATCAGAATGCTGCCAGGCAGGAAGGAAACAACTAGCTACCCCCCAACCACTCCCTACTGCTTCAACTGCCAATTGCTACCTTTTACCTACCCAGTAACTTCATTCACTTGTTTTAGCCAGTCCACGCACACATTTTAACTTGTAACCCTGATATACAGTGATGCACAAAACAGATATGGTCCCTGTCCTCTTAGAGCTCTAGGTACTATCCCAAAACAGAGTGGGGTGTATTTCTCTCCAGAGAGGCCCTTATCCGGAAAAACCTGTAAAATCTCCCTGGGGTGTAGAAAGAATTATCTACTACACCCAAGCTACTCCCAAGTGTGGCCAACGGGCCAGAAGACCACCTGGGAGCTCCAGAGAAATGCAGAACCTACCCAGACCTACTGCTTTGGAATCTGTATTTTTAACAAGATCTCAGGTGTGCATGTTCAATTCTAAGTTGTGCTCTATACCTCAGAGCCCTCCCGGGGGTAGATGAGGCTGTTGACCATGCTGAAGTTGTAGAAAGGGGGGCTGAAGGGACTGCTCTGCCCGCCACCGGTGCTGGCAGGGAAAGGGCTATAATAGGAAGATCTTTGGCTGCTGCTGGTGCTGGTGCTGTTATTTAGCGGCAAGGTATCTGATGAGGCTTCTGGGATGGCGCTGGTGGGGAACGTGCTGCTGGAGGGCAGGTGGGCCCCCTGGATCCCTAGGTGGTGGCTGCCAGGGACAGCTCGCTGGGTGCTCCCATTGCTGCTCACACTTAAGGTGCTGAGGCTGCTGAAGAAGGTGTTGAGGCAAGGGGTGGAGGTGAGCATGGGCCCTCCCGGGGAGGAAACAGTACTCTTCGCGCTCTCGAGAGGCTCTGGGGACTGGGAAGACCTTAGCAAAGCTGAGGAGCTGTCTCCTTCTGGCTTCCCACCCACTCCAGACCCCAATCCTGAGGAGAGACCCTCTTCTGATTTTGATGTTCCCGCAGCCACCGTGGAGCTGCTGCTGGCCTCAGAGCGACGCTTTCGCTTCCGGCGGAAGTTCCCATTGTCAAACATTTTCTCACAGTTTGGATCCAGGGTCCAGTAATTACCTTTCCCTATGGTAATGAGAAAGATAGCTGTTAGAGAAGGAAATGTTTATGCCCACTCATTCAGCTTCTATTTTCAGAGGAAGAGGGCAGACTTTCAATTAAATGCTGACAAAGATGCTCGCTCATTTACTGTTTAAAGTTATCCTGGTTTTATTTATCTTTAAGGAAAAATCTGGAACAAAGGTGTCCTGGCCACTTTTACCTCTTCTTGGCAGTGTCTGCTACTTAAATTTTAAGACCTAATTTTATTCACGAGTCACTTACAATTACCCAACATCTCCCCGTCTAGATCCAATGGAGTGCTTTTGTAAAATCCTGGCACTTCTTAAACTGACCTCCATTATTTACTTATAAAAATAGAGGTAAGAATGGTCCCCACCTCACTGGTTGGCTATGAGGGTTAAATAATATCTTTGTGTAGTAGCTGGCATACAGGAAGCATCTGTTATGTCTTCCAAGTTTTCCCTCCACTCAGCAAATATTAGCGATCAGGGTCCCATTTAATGCTAGTAGTCTCTTGCTTAGAAAGTTTCACTCACAATTTTTTTTAAGTTTTTTTTTTTTTTAAAGATTTTATTTTTATTTATTTTTAGCGAAGGGAGGGAGAAAGAGAGGGAGAGAAACAGCAATGTATGGTTGCTTCTCACATGGCCCCCACTGGGGACCTGGCTTGCAACCCAGGCATGTGCCCCGACTGGGAATCAAACCGGGACCTTTCTGTTCCCAGCCCGCGCTCAATCCACTGAGCTACACCAGCCGGGCTTCACTCACAATTTAACTAGCACAATTGAGGTAAAAAAAGATCTATTCTCCAGGATTTTATGTCCCAACAGCTCTTTTCACATTGGTAAAGACAATCAACAGCAGTTAAAAGTATTATTAAGCACTTACCTTACAGCGAGTACTTTACATGAATAACCTGGGTTATTCCTCACAGCTCTATGGAAACAGGCAATATTATCACCTCCATTTTTCATGTGGGGAAACTGACGTTCAGACTGGTTAGTTCCCTGCTGCATTCCCAGTTCACAACGGTAGAGCCAGGAATGCTCTTTACTAATCACCTCCACAGACTAGCATGCACTCCCCACACCCATTTTTTCTACTGACACATCTGCAAATAGTTGTAGAAAAAAAATTATTCATATAACTACCATCTCAATAATAATACATGCACCTATCAGGATAATTATATTGTGCCACTTTGGTACCAAGCACTTTGACAAGACACTAGATTCTTGAACTGCTCAGAAGGTCCAGAGGAGTGTACATGAAATTTAAGTGACCATCTCAGGTTGGAGTCTGAATGTGGAAGATGCACATTCTAGAACTGCATGCCCGGTCCTATCCAGTCATCGCCAGCCACACATGGCTGCTGGGCACTTGAAAAGTTGCTGGTCCAGAGTGAGATATGGTGTAAAACACAGTTTTTTAAAGACCTGGTACCAAAAAAGGTAATGTAAAGTACCACACTAATATTTTTAATATTTGTTATAGGTTGAAACAATTATTTGGGGTTACTTAAAAAACATTTAAGTCCACTGGTTTCTTTGTACTTTTTAATGTGACTACCAGAAAACGTACAATCAATCACATGTGGCTTCCACTGCGTTCCTTGGGAGCCGCTTGTTTAGTGACCACGCAGGTGTGAGCACACAAAGGTGTCAATATAATTCACACAGAATTCTGGGGTGTGCAACTGAGACGGTCTAGGATCTCTTCTTTTCCTGTCACAACTCTGCCCCCACCTCCCCTCTCCTGGTTTCCTTCTGAAAACCTCAAGTAGAATTATGTTTCTCTCTAGTTTTTCAGCTTTCCTCCACCTCCACTTACCAAATAGAAGGAAATCACTAAGAGCACTCCACTGTAACCCAGCTCCCCTCACCCCAGCGCTTCGATCAGAGAGAAGCAAATTTGGAGTTCTTGTTTTTTACATTTTCAAATAGGTTAAGGTACCAAGACCACAATTTGCAGGACTCAGCCAAAGTTCTCTGATCCCTCCACCCCGCTCCCCACCCCCGTCTCATGCCTGAGCCCCTCATCCTCCGATGATGTCTCTCAAGGTAGGCAGAGGATCTGTTTTACGAAGGACACAGTGAGTCTCCCAGGAACCTGATGCACGAGGAAGTGCATCCATGGGCAGCTGAAGGGCCTAAGGTTCCTCCTGGTCTCTCACCACCGCTCTTGTGATATGTGATGGGATTCTCAGCTCATCGGAATACCTTTACAGTCACACTTATCTGAGAACTCAACGCATTCTTATTCTTAATCTACCTCCTTGTAACTTGACCCTTCCCCCTTCGATAGGCGCAGAGGTGGCTTCCCGTTGAGAACACGGGCTTTTTCCTTTCTCTCTAACTGGCCAACCTTGGGGTGGGGGGAAGCTGAGGGAGAAGGGGGAGAGTGGGAATGAGGTGTAAGAACCTGCTCCTCCATTACAAGTCCTCGCTCCGAGGGTCCTCCGATACCTCTTTGTCCTCTGGGTTCCCCTCACCCCAAAAAGAGGTTTAGGCAGTTGTCCTTCCACCAGCTCGCACCCCCAGCTGCAACCAGAAGACTCCGCGTGGATCTCAGGTCAGCCACGCGGAGACCACCCACCCTGCCACCACTTCCTGCTCCCCGACCGGGAAGGAAGCACCTGTCCCGCCGCCCTCACCTGGGTCGTCCTCGTCGCGGGGCACCTTCTTGAAGCAGTCGTTGAGCGACAGGTTGTGGCGAATGGAGTTCTGCCAGCCCGCCTTGCTCCGCTGGTAGAAGGGGAAGCTGTCGGCCACGAACTGGTAGATGTGGCTGAGCGTGAGCTTGCGCTCGGGCGCGCTCTGAATGGCCATGGCGATGAGCGCCGAGTACGAGTAGGGCGGCCGCACCATCTTCATCAGGTCCTCGCGGCTGGCCATGGACAGCCAGCCCAGGTCGCAGGGCGCGGACGGCGCGGCGGGCGCCGCCGGAGCGGCGGGCGCGGGCTGAGCGAGGGGCCGCTGCGCGCAGGCGAAGGTGCCGGCGGCGGGCGGCGGCTGCAGGAAGGGCCCGGCTGCGCCCCGGGGGGGCGGCGGCGGCGGGGCGCCCAGGTACGCGGCGGCGGCGGCGGCCGGCGGAGCGCCCACGCTCGGCCCGTTGAGCCACAGGTAGGGGTTGGCGGCGGCGGCCGGGGGCGCGGCGTAGTCGGCCAGCGCGTAGGGCGCCCTGGCGGCCGGAGGGGCGCCCGGGGCTGCGGCGGCGGGCTGGGGCAGGCCGGACTGCGAGTACACGCCGAAGTTGTCGCCGCAGTAGAGAGCCATTTCGGGAGACGGCGGCGGGTGCGGCGCGGCGGCTGCGAGGGGCGAGCGGGGTGGGTCTCGCCGCTCTGGCGAGAGCATCCCTTTGGGAGCCAAGCCTGCGGCGCTCCTGCTCGGGCTCTGCGACCGTCACCCCCGGCGAGGAACGGGCTGTTGCGCGCCAAGCGCCCGCCAGCCGACTTCTTATACTTGTCTGCGCGGCCCCCGCCCCCCGCCCAGGGCCGGGCCGGGCCGGGCTGGGCGGCGGCCCCGGGCGGGTTCTCCACGCCGCCGCCACGCCCCACCTGCCCGCGCCGCGGGGCGGAGCGCGCGCGGCCCCTGCAGCCCCTCTCCGCGGGGCCCCGGGGCCCGGGAGTCCCGGGGAGCCCGGCGCCTCCAGGTTGAAGGCGAAGAGCACCCGCCCCTTTCCAGCTAACGTTGCCTTAGCACAGTAATGAAATAAAACAACGAATATTGAAACAAAGAGATGATAACCACAAAATTACAAATATTTCTCAAAAGTCCGTGCGTTTAACTTTGGATGGCCGCTTGGGCCTCCTGCCTACCCCTCACTGTTTTTTCTACCTCAAGTCTTTACAGGTTTTATGATCGAGGTTCAGGTTCCGTCTGATCTCAGCTGATCCGCTCCCACTCGAGCATGACAAAGATGATTTGCAACTCTTTGGGATATACGGTAGTTTATATTAACAGGCCTCTTTGGCGTAGAAGGGGTTCTAGGGAGCTCTGTGATCGGAGGAACGGGAATCGGTTTTAATTTCTCTAACCGTGTCTCTAAATATATAACTGTTTGTTCCTTCACATTCGGGAAGTATTTGTTCATTTTTATGTCCGCTGTGTGCATACTTTTGGTGTGATTTGTTGTCTTCAAAAACAGAAAAGTGAACGTTTTCTAAGACATTTAAATAAGTGGGTTCGAAATTAGCATTTTTAAAGCCAATTTTAAGTTAAACTGCGTGCCAGAAGAGCTCATTAAAAAAATAAGGTCACAAATCGTGGTACTTTCGTAAAACAGTTTTTCACAAACTACTTCTGTAAGTTTTCAAATGCTGTTCCTGCCTGGGAAAACAAACAAAACCAGGAAAATCCTGTAGCGACACTACATGCCACTCAGTCGTTGTCTCTGAACATTAATAAGAAAATTGTTTTTTACAATTAAAACTGTCCCTAATATGTTCATATGTTAATATGTCCTGTCCGTAAATGATAGGTCTGAGGTTCTCGTTTAAGGGAGACGGGAGAGGGAAACGTTTCCCCCCTTATTTGCCCATTACAGTCTGACAGCTCAGAGTACTCAATAATTTGGAACACACCCACCTCTCAACCCTGCATTGATTTCCACGATAGTTCGTTATGTACTTGGGGGGAAATTGTCATCTTCTGTATATAACCTTAAATAATGAAATTTAGAGCTACTTAACAAGCAGATTTTGGTACCTAAAGCACAAATCACATTTCAAAAGTAACGATTTTTCTCATCTTTTCTGGAACCAGAAGGGAATTATTTGTCCACTCTAAAGCACACTTTCTTTCTGTGTACTGGCAAGTGCTATGAAATGGAATAGTGTTTGCCTTCGTTGTATTTTGATTTCAGGATCTAAATGTTTCTTAATTTAGATAAGCACAGTGCTTCCCTCCCCCCCCCCCATCCTTCCCTAATGGCCCCAAACGAAGTTTTGTTCTGTAATACTCTTGGGATGTTACTAAGGATGACGACTATAGCCCAGGAAACTGGAAAGCAATTTCTAATGAGTTATATTGCCCAAGTTTAATGTTGTGTTCTTAAACCATGGTCTAAACTAAATAAAGTCCAAAAGAAAAGCTGGGAACATAGATAGCAATAAATTAGGGAAAATATGAAACCATCTTCCCTCTAGTAATTGATTTCCTTAAGACTGTGTAATACCTTCCCTCATTTTTTAGCAAATTGCTTACCCGTACATACTTTGCAGTTTTGCAAGGTTGTTTTTTAAGTCTAATTCTGAATTCAATAGCTTCAAATTATTCTGAGAGGCCATAATTGCAGACTTTTGTTTCTTGCTTTGATTAAGGGTTATGCCTAGTAGAGATATTTTGTTCCTTAACACTACCTTATCTTTTGCAGACTTTAGTTTTATTTAAAAATGACAGAGCCACCTAGCGGTTCTTTGCCTCCATTACAGCATGGGTCTGGGTAGGGATCTGTGAGGTGGACACACCCTCTAGGGGTTTGGAAATTACACTTTTTTATTTTCAATCACGTCTTAATTAGGTAAGCTTAAAACTGTTGGTCATAGTCTGGATTTTTTAGTGCCAAAATTATGATAATTTTTTTACATCTCTGTTTTTTAAAAGTTAAACAAATTTTAAAAAATGAGTTCCCCATAATAATGTTTTGTTAAAATGTCTTCACAAAAATATATAATCAAGGCAATTGATTAATGTATTTATGCCAGTACAAAATAACGATAGACTGTTACATGTTTCATCACTGGAAAATAAACATTTTGAGAAATTATTCTAGCCAAAGATAATATCTCACTTATTTTCCACTAACATTCTTGTTGCTTCTTTCAAATAGCTGAGTGATGACAGTGATTTATAATGGGCTGTTGTCATTTTTAATAAATATTGTAACAGAATGTAAAATTTATTATACTCATTAATTTATAGCATCATAGAAACATTGGCACATTAATGTTTGCTAGTATTTCTACATATTTCCAGAGGAAGGAAAAGGTAATGTAAATTGGAAGTGGCTTCAGTGCTCCTCACTTCTGCTGACTGCCAGTTTAGAATAGGGTTGAGCCATGGAGAGTCAGTCCTTCCTGTTGCTGCATCATGTTGTCCTTGTGTTGGCTATGAAGATGCCACAGGTAGAAATAATGAAATCTACTCATGTCTCCTACCTGGCTTTCTACCTTGCATGATTATTGTTATGCCTATCTGATCTTTTCTAGTAAATCAGAGGCTTTTTGAAGACAAATCCTTTTATGTAATACAGTTTTTTAAACACCTTGCCCATCATAGCATAAACAAACGTCAATTGCTTAAAAGTTAGTATCTGATTAATTAATGAATTACTTATAAATGCCACAGCGATATATGCATAAGCCCATCCAAGGATGTGTGAACACACACACACACAAATGCGACCCATAGCAAATTTTCTATAGCAGAAAAGGATAGAACCAATACTTCATTGTAGAGAAAAAGACCAACTCTGAAAATAATTTACTAGAGTAATGGAAAAAACACTTTAGAAAATATCTGTTTTGTTCTCAGTGAAACGTAAGAAAGTTTGGCTTTTATGAAACAAGAAGTCAGAGTAAGATAAAAGGTAAACACCCTGGTTCAAGTAGGGATGAAAAAAGAACTAGAAGAAGTAAGAAAAATATACAAGATAACTAGAATTGTAGTTGAAGAGCACAGTTTAAAATATCGAGGTGAGACTTGACAGGTGTGGCTCAGTTGGTTGGGTATTATCCCGCAAAGCAAAAGGTTACTGGTTCAATTCCTGGTGAAGGCAAGTGCCTGAGTTATGGATTTGGTTCCCTTTGAGGCAGCCAGTCAGTGTGTCTCTCCTTCTCTTTCTCCCTCCCTTCCTCTCTCTCTAAAAATAAATAAAATATTTTTAAAAAATAAAGTAAAACAATGAGGTGAGAGTAATTACTACATAAGCCAAATATATAAGATGAATTAGTGCATTTGTTGTTTTTGGAAATGAAAGGATGGATTATTTAAGAAAAGATGTTGAAATGACAAGACCTGGACCCACTAGTTCATTCCCTACTTGCTGTAATTTTATTTCCAACGTTTGACCACTCAGTTGTTTATCATTTAAGAACTGGTAGTGTCATTAATGAGGGGCCAACTGACAGCCTTTGTCCTCTCCCTCAAGGCTGTTACTCACAGATTGAAACAGAGCTCAGAGGGACCATTCATTTGTTCCTTTAAGAAGTATTGAGCGTTAGTGTTGATGGGAAATCAAAGCAGCTCTTTTCTCTCTGGGACAGCAAGCTTTCCACCAACTTGCGATTTGTTTCCTGTTTCAATACACTTCCTTTGGAAGCCCTTTATGTTGATGTTGCCAAATTGTCCCTATCTTTCACCCTACTCAGCTCCCTGGAAGTCAGGGAAGACGGGCATGAGCTACAAATACAGAGTGGGGCAAAAATCAAAGCTAGGGAGGCTCAGACGCAAAGGTACGGCACAGCCACAGGCCAGCTGACGCCCAAGCGCGTGCCCTTCTTCCCACTGCAACATTAGGCCTAGGAAGCATAGCAAAAAGGATAAATCCTGAGGATTGTAGGAGCCTAAGGCATGTGAGGATACCACAGAAGTTCCACGTACTCAATCCAGAAAAAGAAAAGAAAAAAAATAGCCAAATCAGTGGGCTCCAACACAATTCTATGAGAGCTCTTGATGTATGAAATCCACCCTTCCCCCACCCCTCTGCTAGTTGCCTCACTCTCTCCTCCCTGCTTCCTGGCCTCTGCTCTAGCTAATTAGCCCCAGTCCAGAGCTTCCTCAGCTAACCTGTCAGACTCTTCCTTCTGCTCTGGACCAGGCTCCCAGAGTGTTTTCAACTCTTCTGGAAGACTTGCCTTGCAAAGCCTCCCTGCCATGACTGCTTCCCGGCTCCCCCCAGGCTCCTCCCATGATAGCCTGAGGCCATCTGAAGCATAGAAGGTTACTTTCGTACCATTTCTCCCTCCTCTGGGCAAGGAGGCCCTCCCGCGCTGCTATCATGCTGGATACCCCTAAGTGGTGCCCACTCCTGCTGAGATGGCTCATAGAACAATCTGGCCCTTTATTTCCAATAACCAACTTCTCTTCACTGTACTGGGTGTTCTACCAGATGGGGACCTCACTTCTTTTAGAGCTAACAATTAAGGCACAAGTAGTGAATACCTGGCATTGTGCTAAGCACCTTACAAGCATTATCTCATTTAATTCTCACAAGAATCCTATGAGATAAGAACTGTTAGTCCTCATTTTACAGAGGAAGCAACAGACAGAGAGGTTAAATAATTTAGCTGTAGTATCCCAGCTTCTAAGCCTGCTGTAGGGGTTGAACCTGGGGCCATCTGGCCAGGAGCCCACACTAGTGTTTCAGCTCTAATTGCCTCCTCCATTATCTCCCCAGTCCCAGTCCAGTGCCTGACATTACTGCACACTCAATTATTGCTTGTTGCTTGAATAAATTAAAAAACTAAAAAGTATAGAGTATAAAAAGTCTCACTCCTACAACTTCCTGCCCCTTTTGCCTCTCAATAAAGGCAGCTGTTTGCTCTCAGTGGCTTATGTTTTTCTCCAGAATGTTCTGCAGTGCATATCCACACAGCTATATGCATTTTAAAATGTACAAAAATGGAACCATGTTATTCACATGGCTCTGCACTTTACACAACTAATGTATACACTACATATTCACCAATATATGTTGGAGAACTTTCTAGAACAGCCCAGATGTCCTCATGTCTACCTCATTTTGTTTGCCTGGACTTAACTTTTCCTGGGATATTCAGGGAACACCCACCCGTGCGGCTGACTGTTAGCCAGTGTCTGTTCCAATTTATTTGTGTTCCTCCATAGTTGTTGGGCAATATTTTGAATTTAACCTATTTTTGATGTGTTTTTGGATTATTTCCTTGTTTTAAAAATATGACTTAATTTACTTATGACAGTAAGTTCCTAGCTGGGATTTGCTGGGTCAGTGAGTATGTGTGTACCCTTTAAGTGTTTAATTCTGACAAAGTGCTCTGCTGGAGGCACCAGCAGATTCACCATGATTGCCTATTTTCCTTCACCTTTGCTAACACTGGATTTGTTCATCTTTTGATTTTTTCCAATTTTAAAAACACCAAAAGATATCTCAAAATATTGGATTTGTTTTTCCTTGCGAATGAATTTAAATGCCTTGCCGTATGTTATTTTAATTTTTTTTTTTTTTGTGGACTGCCTGTCCTGATCTCCTACCCATTTTTCTATTTGTGTATCTTTTTTAAAATTGATGTGTCTGAGCTCTTCACAATTAAGCATATTAACCTTTTTTCCTCCAAGTTGTTGCTTCATGGCTTCCATGTTAAAACTGTCTCTTCTCTTAGGATTTGCGGTAACACGCTGTACTGGTCGTTTTCCTTTCTCTTCTACATCTTCCTCAAGGATATGTTTCTCACGTTACCCTTTGAATAGTGTTTTTCCTTCAGGTTCCTAACTGTAGCCCTCTTATTTTTCCTCTACACATTCTTTATGGTTTGCTGCATCTACTCCGGTGGCTTTGGAAATTGTAGTGGGCATAGTTTGTTGTTGTTGTTATTGACTGTTTAACAACTGTATAAAGAAGCACCTTTTCCTTATTCCCAATTCTTGAGGGTTACATGGGATTAGCTGGAAATTCAGACTTGCTGCAGAGTCAGACTTGGCCCTTGCCTGAGTTGCTTTTCCCTGTACCAGTGATTCATTTGAGGTGCATGAGTGGTTTAAGACAGGTCACTTAGCATCTTCAGGACTTCTGCTAGGATTATAAGGGAAAAGTTGCTCTCTGCACAGGAATTGGTTTCTGTGCAGAATTGTAGTCCTGGAATGGCTATCTTTGGTGCCAATGAGGAAGGGAAAGCCTGCCTAAGAATGCAAATAACACCATGGAAAGTTGAGTGACAGAAATAAAAGCACATTCTGCATCCCAGATTTGATTCCCTACATCCAGAATCCTCCATCACACCCCACCCACCACCACCACCTTGAACTTCCTGGTTTCATTAGCCAACAAATTTCCTTTTGATTTAATAGGTTAAGGATGGTGTTTATTATAGGCTGAATCATGTCTCCCCACCCCTACTCCAAAATTAATATGTTAATATTCTAAGTCCTGGTAGCTCAGAATGTGGCTATATCTATTTGGAGTTAGGGTCTTTAAGGAGTTAATTAGATAAAATTAGGTCATTGGGATGGGCCATAATCTAATATGACATATCTTTGAGAGGCCCCCAGAGGAAACCAACACTGCCGACACCTTGATCCTGGACTTCTAACTTCCAGAACTATAAGGAAATAAAATTCTGTTGTTTAAGCCTCTCAGTCTGTGGTACTTTATTTTGGCAGCCCAAGCTGACTGATGGATACAGGCAGGTATTTGTCTCTTTCTAAAGAAAGTGCCTGGCCCAGTAAGCAACTCCTATTGGACATGTCTTCATTTTCTTACAAATCACCTTAAATGTGTCATGTCTAAACAGGTCATCACAATTCTACTAAAATCCACTTCTTCTGTATTCCATATCTCTCTGAAAGGCCCCATCCCACCGCTGACCCAGGCATCTAAGTCAGAAACCAGAGGTTCTTCTCCCTCAATGACCATGTCGTGAGATGGCTCTTCACTCTCTATCCTACTTGCAACACCAAGGCTTAGGCCACCATCATCTGTCTCCTGGATTATTGAGGTTGGCTCCTAATCGGCCTCCCTGCCTCCGCTAGTCACTTTCCAGTCCTCTCTCCACAGCACTCTGATAATGATTCTGTAAAGGTCATGACCCTCCCTGCTTTCAGCTCTTGAGTGGCTCTGACTGCTCTTAAGATTAAGTCCCACCTGCATAAGTGATCCTAAGAGAGGCAGCTTACTTCCTTAGCTCACCTGTCTCCACTCCATGCTTGCTCCGCATTCCCTTCAAAGCTCTGTTTCCCCAAGTCCAGTCATTCTCTATTGCCTTTATGATTTTCTATTACTTATGCTAATTATTGCTTAATATTTTAAATTGATTCGACTTTAAAATTAAGTTTCATTATTTGGAAAGATAACGATGTAGCACTATTATAAATTATATTTATATATAAATAATATAAAACATATAATAGCTATCTCACTTATAAATAGAAGGTAAATAATTTAAATGGGTCATTAATATTGCTGAAAAATCATTCCATTAAATAATAAAGTTGTTTAATTTTAAAAATGTTTTTATTTTATTTTTGAATTAATTTTTTTAAAGATTTCATTTATTTTTTGGAGAGAGTGGAAGGGAAGGAGAAAGAGAGGGTGAGAAACATTGATGTGAGAGAGAAACATCTATTGGTTGCCTCCCTTATGTGCCCTGTTCGGGCCAAACCCACAACCCAGGCCTGTGGCCTGACTGGGAATTGAACCAGCAACCTAAGCCACACCAGCCAAAGCTCAAAAAAATATTTTGATGAAAACATAAATAACAGGATATAAGTAACAGCAAGTTTAATTTAATTAGCAAAGATTGAAAGCTGAAAATAAATTTCTCAATAAGATCAGCGCTAATAATCAACTTAGTAACAGTGATGTTCAGCTTAACGGTGCTTATTTTAAAATGAAGATTCAGACAAAGGCCTACATTCATAAAACAAATTCTGTGAGGTATTGGGGTTTTTTTAAACTATTTTTAACCAACATAAAGACTTGCCATGAGAATGGAAAAAGGCATTTAATTGCCTTATTTAATAGGCTCAGCTAACTATTATTCAAAAAAGGTTTGGTTCAAGAAGCCACCTGAAGTAATCCTTAGGATCTGTTGTAAATTTGTGAAGATATAATTCCAAGATTATATTTAAAAAGGAATAGATAGAGGATTTCTTGTTCCCTAACTACTGTCACTGTGTAATGGTGATGAATTTTTTCTTAATCCTCATATGAGTATGTTTATTGATTTTATAGAGAGAGGAAGACAGAGGAAGAGACATCGATTGGTTGCCTCCCTTATGTGCCCCAACAGGGATGGAACCCCACCACCTAAGTATGTGGCCTGACTGGGAATCGAACCCCCAACATTTTGATGTATGTGATGATGCTCTAGCCAGCTGAGCCACCTGGCCAGGGATGAAATTATTTTCTCAATTTTGTCAAGTGTTTTTTCATGCCCTTCAAAATACTTCCAGCAAATATTTCAGGTGAGTTTATAACCAAGTTCATTTATGAATTCAAGAAGTTGTTATTGAAAAGGACAGACCTTGTCTCTGGCTCCAAACAAACATAGTCTAACCATGAACCCCTGCTCCCACAAGGCTTCAGAGAAGGAGGAGTTTGCCACTCCAAGTGACCCAGGGGACCAAGGGATGGACCCAAGGGACCCAGGCTACAGGCTTACAATATTCAACGTCATTTTATCTTGTCTGGGAATACTGAAATAAGCTTGTCTTTTAAGGGTAAATTAGGCTTTCAAATAAGCAAGACTTATCTATAAGATATGCTAATTTGCAAATCCTCATTCAGTCATGCATACAATGTCCACGAAGATAGACGTTTTCTTAGAAAGGCTTAATTCTTCTCCTATCTCAAAAGGACAGGTGTGGAGCTTCAGTATGAAGCAGTAGTCTCTACCCAACACTTCACAGAGTTGAAAAGATTGAGAATTCAGTGGCCTATTCTTAACACAACTGACAATTTTAACTGCCTCATGGAATCTTCCTGCCTGTCTTCTGTGGCCAACACTTCCCCAGTGTACACAGTGGGTAGTCTTGGCTCTCCAGCATGTATGAAGGGAGTTAATTCCTCTCCAGAATCAGCCACCATCCCAGCACCCTCCATGCTTCTCCCAATGCATTGTTCCCACATCTTGTCATGCTTTGCCATGAATGAATCAGTAAGTTCAAAAATCATTTCTTTTTTTCAGATGGACAAGCTGGCATGCCAAGATATACTTATGATCCTAATTCAGCCTGTCCAACAAACACCCACGGATGATTTTATAGTATCTGTGGCTTCATGAGTTTCCTAGCTCCCATTACATATAAAACCTTTGTATAAGCATCAGATGCATTTTACTGATTTACTGCATCACTTCTTTTTTTTTTTAAGATTTTATTTATTTATTTTTAGAGAGAGGGGAAAAGAGGGAGAAAGAGAAGGAGATAAACAGCAATCAGTGGCCTCTCTCACACCCTGAACTGGGGACCTCGCCCACAACCAAGGCATGTGTCCTGACTGGGAATCAAACTGGCAACCTCTCGGTCCCCAGGCCAGCACTCAGTCCCCTGAGCCATCCCAGCCAAGGGCCCTGCACCACTTCTCTACAAACCTCCAGTGGAACCCAGATTCATTTTTCTAATTTTAGTCCCCACAGCCTTTCTGTCCTGAGGCCCTTTACATTTTTCTACTTTTTAAGATTGGTAATTTTCTTTCCTATAATTGGCACTCCAGAGATAGTTTTTGATAGTAATGATGATGATAATCTTGACCCTATGGCTGTTTCCTGACTCTACCACTGCTTGGGTCAACCCCACCTATCCAGGTTGAAATTAAGGCTGGATTGACCTCATTTTCCAATCAGCATTTCCCAGTCTGTGGTAGAGTCACACAGCAAGCTTATTAAAATGCAGATTCCTCGGCCCCATCCTCATGGAGTCTGAATCTCTAGGGTGGGGTACCTCAGGCTATATACTTGTTAACCTTCATCTTCACCTCCACCCCATTATCCTTACACTTGAGTTTGAGAGCATAATTACCTATTCATAACTTTAAAAATGAGAGAAAATATTGCTTTTATAGATACACATAAATGATAAAGCTATGAGTCTCAAGTTGGGGAGATTAGAAAGGGGCATCAAAAATCAAAGTCTTTTTCAAGTTGTAGGAGTACTGCTCCTTGTGCTTGTCTCCTTTTGGAGATGATGTCATGGAGAGCCATGCCCAGCAGGTATGTGCCTGTAGCATCCCTTAGCAGTGTCGGGGCAGAGGGAGACAGTTGCCTGCCATGCTACAGAGCAAAGAGTGTACAAGAAATAGAAATAACCAAGGAGCACTTCATGTAAACACGTTTATATGCGTGAATTTTTTTTAAAGAAGAGAGTTTTGGGGGTAGAGGGGAAATATTTTTTATCCCAAATTGAGAGCTGGAAGGTGAAAACGAAGTGAACTTGAACAGAGAGAACACAGGTCACCGTGGGATGCTAGTTAGATCTACCCTCCTAAAGCAGAGCCTCCCACAGACCTCTGACAAAGGGCCTCAGAAGCATTTGGGGCAATAGAGCAGTATGTTTCAGTTCTTTGGTTTCTGTAGTCAGAGAGACCTGGGTTCAGGTCTCAGTTTTGCTGCTTATTAAGCTTATAGAAGAGAACCAACAAGAATCTCTGAATCTTGAATTTCTCATATACAAAATGTAGTTGAAAATGCCAAAAGTGTTCAAAAGATTAAATGTGATAATGTGTATAAAGTACTAAGGAATAGTTTTTATCATAGTCTATTTTTTATTTTTTTAAATTGATAAACCTGGGAATGAAGTGTACTGCTTTTGATTATAGCATGGGTTAATGACATTCATAATTATTAGTAATACAAATTATTAGTAATTATTAGTAAAAAATGAGTGATTTAAAAATCAATTTCTAGAGCTCTCTATATTTGGGGGAGATTGAATCCTTTGTCTATAATATGAATTATAACACTTTCCCGCAATATTCTCTTTTGACTGTTGCAGTGTTTTCGTTTTCTTTTGTTTTTCTTTTTTTTTACTACGCAGATACCATTTTAATTCATCAACTTTATATCTTATGTATGGGCTTCTGGGTTTTGCATCATAGTTATCTGACTTCCCCATTCTGAGATTATAAAACAGTTCTCCCATGTTTCTTTTCAGTTCTTTTACAGTTCCATTTACTATACTCAGATCCTCGATCCACTCGACTTCATCTGGATGTGAGATGAGACTCCAACGTTATTTTCCTGAAGGTCACCTAGATGTTCTAATGCCATTTACTGAAGAGTCCCCTTCATTATTTAGGCTTGTAGATAATATAAAACAGTTTGGTGTTGAGTTCTGACGGCAGAATAAATCATATTAAGTAGTGATGACCCTGAGTCTTCAATAAAAAATTAAATCATGTTATGTGGCCTCTTTTAAGAAAGAAGGAGCGAGTAATTTATTAACACATAAAACAGCTTTAATAGCTCAGGCTAACGTTTTGTTGTTGTTAAAGGCAATTATGTGAAAGGTTTGCGTCTCATCACCCAACAGCCAAGTTAAATCTTATACAAAGTATAAAATGGAACACTCTTTTTCTTATTTTTAAGCCCTGGGACATGAAAAATTAAAATAAAACTAAAAGTAAAATACAGTGAAAACCTCAGAGAAAACCTGTTTGCAGTGACAAGCTACTGATTAGCCACAGGCTGCGCATGTGCAGGTGAGCCGATCATTCAAACACACCAGTTTTCCTAGGTCAGAATTCCTAAGTCTTTAAGGCATTTAGGACTCGATAATTTGTTCTAAAACTCTGAGCAGAAAGAAGCCTCAAGCTAATATGCAGGCCTATCGAAAGTATGAAAGACAGTTTTCTCGCAGTTCTGATCAAGATTGAATGTAACCCAAGTTTTTCAATATGATAAATAAAAAATATCTCATTTATTGTTTAACTCACTTCTTTAATTTTGTGTAAATTTGTTTATCTTTTCATATATATGTATATTTTTGTGAACAATGTCCTTTATACATTATTATAGGATTACTTGACTTTTTAAAAATGTATTTGTAGGAATTGTTGCATTAACCCTGTGATAGACAAATTGCGTACCTTCTCTGAGTCTCAGTTTTCTCACCTGGAGAATGAGAACAATAATGCTACTAATGTTAATGATAAGTGGTAACTCGTATTGAGCACTTACTGTAGACACTTTGCTAAGCAGTTATCTCATTTCAGGATAGCTAGTTCATAAGGTGCCTTTGTGAAAATTAGAAAAGGCACCCTTCCTCAGGCCGGCACCACCAGGCACGTGGGCCCATGGCTTGGTGAACAGGCAGTGAATTTCAGCCCTACTCATTGCCTTTGTTGTGTACCCTTACTCAGGGCACACCTGCACAGCTGTTTACAGTTACTCTGTCTCATTTAATTTTCACAAACAATCCTAGGAAGAAGTTACTATTATCCCTATTTTAGGTCCCTTCCCCAAAGCTGCAGAGTGAGTCAGTGGTGAATTTGCAGCCCACGATCAATCACTGTGCTGTATAACACCTACCTTATAGGGGTTGTAGTCAGTGTTAATCAGGACAGCCCCCATTAAGCACTCAGCACAGGGCCTGACAGATAAATACTTAACAAAATATATGTGATAGTAGCCTTTAGTCTGTCTTGTGTTGCAAATACTGTTTCCCAGTTTTGGCATTTGGCATTTGATTGGGTTTGTGGTATTTACTAACCTACAAAATTTTTATACAATCAATTTTCTTTATCTTGTCATTATGACTTTGGGTATGACTTTTGGTTAGCATTGTTAATGACAAAACAAATAAGATAACCACTTCTGTGTTCATTAGGGAATGGGCTAACTTAATGAGATGCCAGAATATAAGATTACAGGGTACTTCTCCCATGGAACAGTCTGGACTTGGAATGTGACTGCATCAGAGGCTACCCAGTGACCCAGGCCCTTTCTCTGTTAGAAGAGAAAATGGAAGAAGAAGCAGGGAGAAGAAATAGAAAATGAGCAATTGCCTTTAAAGGAAACAACATACATTTCCACTTAAATCCCACTGGAACTTACTCACTTGGACATATATGACTGTGAAGGAAGCAAGGAAATGCAGTCCCCAGTGGGGTGGCCGTGCCCTGCTGAAGAAAGTGGTCTGGCAGGCAGGGACATGGCTCCTGTACTAAGAGAAAGAAGGAGTACATACCGGGTTACAGCCAACAGTCGGGACCACACCTCCCCAAACCCTATGTCCTTGTATATGAAATCTCTCTTTTCCTGAGCTTCTTTCTGGATAACTTTTGCTCAGCTGCAAGAATTTCAGTTTGTGTAGATGTAGGGTTTTTTTTCCCTCCAAATTCTTTTGTCGAGGATAATTATAAGAGGTAAGTCAGGGTTAGGAAAATGAAAGAGAAATAATACTCCTTGCCTCCTGAGGGACTTAGCAAATTCTCCTTCCTGGACCTGGACCACCTTCTCAATCTTTCAGCCTATTAATTGCTACCTGTTCTTCGGATGCCAGCTCAAAGCCCCATCCTTAAAATAGTGACCACAGCTCCTTCCCTTCTGTCCGCCGCAAAGTAGATAAGGGCTTCTTTATAATGAGTTCATGTTACTTTTTATTACAGCACTTTCACACTTGGTAGCTAAGATGTGTTAGTGTATTTGGTTGACGCTTGCCCTGGTGGCACTGGACAATAGATTTCTGGGGCAGGGACTGTTTTATTCACCTCCAGGGATAAAGCCTGACATTGGGCACAGAGTAGGTGCTCAATGTTTGCTGGATGACTGGATGAATGTTGAGAGAGGAAGACAGAGGCTCTGAGAGAATGAAGGAGGCCTAGACAAAAGTAGCTGATATTTAAGCATGCCATGGGTGGCCTCTCAGAGGGTCAAGCCTGGGCTGAACTTAGGGCGAGGGCAAGCAGAGCCAGGACAGGCCTGTTGAGCATTGATGTGCTCCATAAGCTCTGTACACCAGTGCAAAGCTGTCCACCGGTAGGGCTGAGAAGGAGATACCCCTTTTGGGGCAGAGGCAGAGAGGTGGTGGTGAGATTCGCTTGCTCTGCTTCTAGTGCCAGGCTTGAGACATCTGTCCATTTAGAAGAGGCACGGACACAATAATTGATTGTTAAGTTAATGAAATGTTACATGTTGGAATTTTCCCAACATTTTCTGCAAATTAAAATTACTTATTCCATGACTCTGTTCATTTTTATGGAATAAAGCTAAATCTGCTGTAATAAAGAGATTTACTTAGACAACTTGGCTGTTAATCTAAAAGTGACATTGACATTTAAAGAAAAGGCATACAAATCTCCCCTTATCTGTGGAGGATACATTCCAAGACCCCAATGGATGCCTGAAACTTCAGATAGTACTGAACCCTATATATCCTGTTTCTTCCTAGATATATGTTAATGTTTAACTATAAATTAGGCACAGTAAGAGCTTAACAACAGTAACTACTAATAAAAAGAACAATTGTAACAATATACTGTTGTAAAAGTTATGTAAATATGCACTCTCTCATGCGCGTGCTCTCTTTCTCTCCCCAGTAATTTTTATATTTTTTTACTCCAAACCTATTTCTGAATTTGAGTAACCATCCCTTACTTACAGCAAATGTCTTGCTGTCACTTGTTTCAGGGATCCCTTGCTGAAGTCTTCATATAGGCTCACTGCTTTCTTGCACAACACATCAATTAAAGCACATTTTCTGTTTATGTCTTCCACCCACATGTGTAATGCCTTTTCCACCTTAACTGAGCACTTATCATGCATGGTGGTGTAAATTTTTTTAGTTTGAGTTACCACAGTTAAAACTGGCATGAATTTCTTTTTACCTTCTTCACAATTTTACACGTAGAAGATTTGTTCTTACCAACCTGAACATACAATTTTTTTTCTTATTAGTCGAGAATTGTCACCTTTTCACTTAAAGGAAGCACTTTATGGCTTCTCTTTGGCATAGCTAAATTGCCAGCATCACTATTATTATGTTTTGGGGCCATTATTAAGCAAAATGAGGGTGACTTTGTTACCGTTGATATTTTGCTAGAAATGAGGAGCAAGGGGAAGTAGACACTGAGCTTAATAAAATGGACAACATAAGTTTGTTTGCTTGCTAGCCAGGAAGCTAGATCTTCATACTCCAGGGGATTACAGCATTTCTCAGCCAAGAAGATTAACAATCTTCCCTTCCCCCCACTCCAGTATCAGATTGCCAGGTAGGAGCAGGGGAAGGCAGGCACATGTACAGTAGAAATCAAAATGGTGCAGGGTGAGGTGCTTGACCAAAGAGGCCTGTCAGTGTTGCCTGGGGAAAGAAGGAATTTGTCGGGAGGTGGAGGCATCTGAAGCCTGTGAAAGTTTAGGAAGTTGATTGGTTCTTTTGAAAGGACACCTGGTCTGTCCCAAGCAAGTTAGGATAATCCCAGGGGAACAAAGAAGCTCCCTCTTGCCTACTTGGTGATATACTCGCTCATTCATTTGTGTGCTATCTCACCTAAGAGCAGGTGACCATGTGGGTCTATCAGTCATGTGGCCCATGGCCAACAGGGAGCCTGTCCAGGAGGGAGCCTGAAATAGACTGCAGCTGAAAACACATGCTCAGCTAGCCAGATGCTAGACTGGAATGTACTGTAACATGAAGCAGAAACTGTGGACACTGGCTTTTGCCTTGGCCTTACTGAGGACATGGATGGACCTTCTGCATGGCAGGACAGAGGGAAATGGGACATTGGAAAACTAGAGGACAACTTCTATTTCCACACAAATAAACCATGCCATACCAGTCTCCCATGCATGGGTTCTTGAAATGCTTTTCTTGTGATCTCTCGGAAGAACCTAATTTCCACGGGCAACAACTTAAATGCAAGCCCTGAGATACCATGACAGTCAATCTGATAACCTGAGATGTCTACTAAGTGACTAGTGGGTAAGGAGCTCATACAGCAAGCAGAGAGAGGCTGGAAGAAGGGATAATTTATTTTCCAGGTGGGACAGACCAGGAAGGCACAAGTTTTCATCACTATACTCAGAATCGCATGCAATTTAAAACTTATAAATTGTTTATTTCTAGAATTTTTCATTTAATATTTTTGGACCTCAGTTGAGTTGCTATGTGTAACTGAAACCATGGAAAATGAAACTGCTGGCAAGGGGTTACTGTGATATTAGGAGTGGTGGTAAAACAAAGGTAATGAGGGTCCCATTGTTTCCTATTGTTGGTGTAGTTTTTGGCATTGATATTGACATTCGGCAGTGTCCTAGTCAATAAGGAGCATAACATACTATCAAACTGCTGAGATACTCTTTCATTTTGGACAGATGTAAATTATATTATATGTAATGTATCTATTATTTTTTAAAACTAGATTGCTCAGAATTTTCTGTCTTTTTTATTGGAATGGTAAATCAACTATGAGCAAATGTTCTAATTAAATGTTAAGAGGGAAAAAACACGTTGGAAAGCATACAGAAAAAGTACTTGATGTTGAACCACTTATAAGATAGAACCTCATGAAGTCTAACAAAAACACGTTTTCAATCAACTTTGCTTTTTAAAATTTGTGACTTGACTTCATGTCCCAGTGTATATAGAAATGACAGCTGCTGAGAGTGGTGTGGAGTTGGAGAAAATTCCCAGAGAATCAAAAGGTTTGGGTTATACTCTGGAAGTTTCTTGATCTCCCTTTCATTTCTCACTATCACCAAGGAGTGAGTAGTCCATGGCAACCTGCTGTGTGAAATACCCTTTAATGTTTTCACTTCTTGAGTTGCATCTACCTATCTGTTATTGACCAATGACAAATTGTGCATTTATTCAATTTGGATCATTAATGCACTTTGTAACAGACCATCTTCCTGCTTGCTGCCCAGTTTTTCTCCTATTAGATGAACTCAGCTTCAAGGAGATAAAAGAAAAGATGCCAGGCCCTGGATGGTGTAGCTCAGTGGATTGAGCACGGATCTGCGAACCAAAGGGTCGCTGGTTCGATTCCCAGTCAGGGCACATGCCTGGGATGCAGGCCAGGTCCCCAGTGGGGGCCACGTAAGAGGCAACCGCATATTGATGTTTCTCTTCCTCTCTTTCTCCCTCCCTTCCCTTCTGTCTAAAAATAAATAAATAAAATCTATAAAAAAAAAAGAAAAGATGCCAGAATGAATGAGTCAGCAGTTCCTTTATCCTCAGTCTAACACATTGCATAATCAATGCACTGTTGGTTCTTGCAAAAATTAGTATAAGATGTGATTTCTAACTTTCCTATATGAACACATCTGCTCGATTTTATTGTTGACATTATTTATGGAGAATACGTGTAGGAAGGCCATTTGAAAATAACACTGGTAACATTCATCTGTTTCACCCAATGGTGCTGATTGGTAAGTCTCTGACAGGACATGTGAATTGCAGCCACTTCAAATGGGCAGTGTCTCTCCTAGAAGGCATGAGAAATGCATCTCAGTGTCACTATATTTTCAAATCTTGTCTGGCCAAAGATTAGGTCTGCAAAGAGAAATAATTTCAAGCTTACAGAGAGCATTAGGACAAAGGTCAGGACAGAGCTAGAAGCACCAGTCTCAGATGCTTTAAACTTGAAAGCTATCTTTCCATTGGCAGCTTTATGCATTAAATCAGGGGATTGGCTTAACCTGCACCTGCAGATGCGAAGGAAGCACAGAGATGAAGTTTCCCACTGTGCTCTTCATAAAGCCAACAGGAACCTTAGAGACAGTCCCAAACTTTGTTGGCTCTGCTTTCTCTATCATTCCCCAAATTGCAAGAGTTTGAGATGAGGGTGTCAGAGTGGCAATTTTTATGATTCTCCCTAAGCCAGAGAGACAGTTTTCTTAGAGGGCTGTGGAAAGTCATGCACACTGCTGAGTGCTTTGGGAAACTTGTTTCAAAACACCTGTAGTATGTTTCTAGTCCATACTTTAAAAACAGCTGACTTCTGCCCTGGTTGGGTTGCTCAGTTGGTTGGAGCATCATTCTGTACACCAAAAATTTGCAGGTTTGATTCCTAGTCAGGGCACACACCTAGGTTGAAGGTTCAGTCCCTGGTCAGGGTGCATATGGGAGGCAGCCAATCAGTGTTTCTCTCTCTCTTTCAAAAAAATAAAAATAAAATAAATAGATGGAAACATGTCCTGGGGTGAGGACTAAAACAATTAAAAAGAAAATAAAACAGCTGACCCTGCTTCATCAAAGCCAGCTCACTCTACCCAGCCCCAACGCCTTCCCTTTCACACTGCAATTCCTCTGGCATCCAAAGCCTTGCTCTTTTCATGCCAGGCCTAGAAAGAGTCCCAGCACTCCCAGCCGTAAACAGGATGCAGTCATCTTTATTAATGTAAACTGGAAAGCTCTGTCGCCCTCCACTCCCACCACTGAGGTTCCAGTCAAGGGGGAGATTTTGATTTGCAAAATGGTCTGCGCCTGGCCTCTCAAACTGTTGTGGTCTGGAGTTAGGACTGTTTATGCAAATATGGGCCTCGGGCTCCTGGGAAGTTAGGAGACAGTGGTCTCATTGGTATTACTATTTTTCAGGACCTGGAGCTCTCAGAGAAAGGCCCTGTGAAAATACAGGGACTGGAAGCTGCTCCTTGAACTCCAACCTTTTGTTGGTCAGTTTACTCCTTCAGACATTCTGGTAGCCAGGATAATTACCATATGACATGAAGTATCATTTAAAATTTTAAAAATGGATAGGATTTAGGGAATTTTGTCCTCTCAGTTTGGGCTTAGTGAGCTGGGCATGCAAATAAATCTCGCATATAGCTGACTTCTCTGTAAACCCTAAGAAACAATAGATACCCACAAGGATGCTCAGAGATTTAAAGCTGCGCTAAAAAAAGACAAAAAAAGTTTTAAATTCCTCAGAACAAAAGTGATTCGGTAGCTATGTAAAGAATTAGAACCAGTCCTGCCTCAGAGAGGAAGTAAAGGAAGCAAGATGACTTCCAACTGGTCACTTCCACTCTGTCCACAGTGTGCAAAGATGTGATTTCATGTGGCTTTCAAAGTTCCCTGGCCTCAAGAAATGCACGTGCACAGGCAGCAGCCACGGGTTGACCACCTGTGGGGAGCCCTCTTCTACATGATTGTCATGCTAACTGGGGAGCACCGTCTGTGACTGCTACATCTCCTGCTCTAATACTGTGCCCAACACGTAATTGACCAACGCTGATTGCTTGTTGATTAAATGCTTGGTGTTTCTTGTTATTAATCAATTAGAAGGGTTGGTGATGCTGTACTTTCTTAGGTGTGTTCTTTTAGCTTCCACAAAATCTGCTTCTATGAAAGGTAAGGGGTGTGTATTTTCAGTCTCAAGCTTATCCTTGAAGGAGCCTATAATTGATGATGGTCCTTTTGGTGCAGATCATGGGCTTTCTGTGGGAATCAGGCATATTCAGATATGTGAGAAAAGTGCATGTCATCAACCATTTCTCCACTTTGGATCATCCCTATAAATTCTGTCTTTTTGCTATAAAGATTTTATATAAAATGGGAACTATTGAAGCCATTTTCCTGCTTAGATAACTCCAGCTTTAAATTTTAAAATAAAGTTCTAAATAAATACTTTCAACAACTCAGCAAACTTTGTAACATATTCCAGTGCATAAACAAGATTAATCCCAGATAATAAAATTACAGATGCATAAAAAGAAGCTACTAAGTCTAAGTAAAGCAGGGCTCTGCCATCCATAGTTTAGTTTTGGAGCCCTGAAATCCAAGTCTGGTTGTAAATGGTTATAGAATCAAATCTAATTATTACTGAATTGGAAAAAGACTGTTATACCTGAATCTCTTCTATAGAAAAAGGGAAAATATCATTGCTAGGAATAACATGTAGAGACTATGAAAATGCAATCCAGTGGTTCTCTCTTACTAAGCAATATATTGAGTATATCTCAACTGATACAGTATCTCCAAACTGCAAAGAAATTCAAAGAGTTATCACAGATAGTAACCAGCTTGTTATTTAATCAAAACCTAAGCTACAGCTCTAATAGTCCTGCTGCCCATACCTGAGTAGCTCCAATGAGAGAGAGAAAGAGAGAGAGAGACAGACAGAGGAGATGGATGGAGGGGCAAGCTGGCTTCTTCTATAAGGGCAAGAACATTTCTTTAGATATGTTTGAAGAAAAACCAACTTTGTGAAGTGCTGTCTCTAAATCACAAAAGGAAAAAATAAGCAAATTGAGAAAATTAAGTGTTTGGCTAAGATGTTTGACTCTCCCAAGAGGCCACCTGAACAGAAAATGCAAAAGAAAATTCAAAAATAATGCAGAAACAGTTGTAAGATCTGTCATCCTTCCATAGAAATGTTCATCTCTTAAAAATGCTGTTGGAAAAAAGAATACTGATGAGAAATCCCTTACAAGGGACACAGGCTTTGAGAATTGCAATTGGCCAACATTTGAGTTTAGTATTTTCATGGGCTGTGTTAGTAGACTAGGAGCAGACTTGATGTAGGGCATGTCTCTTATTATAGAAACGTATTAATATATTACATATTTTATTTTGAAATAAACATAATTATGACAAAAAGTAAGTCAAGGTAGCAGCCCTAATGGCATATCTGAGACATATAAAAACATACCGGCAATTCTGGGCTGATCACATCTCACCAGTGAGCAACGTAAGATACCAACACCTACTTTATTTGCTTCTTTTTCTTTCCTTGTGGGAGTTTGTGGCAAAGGATGTATTGTGGTAAAGGATGTGGCAAAATGCTGTAGTGTATGCACATCAATGGTCCAATCCACTTCCATGTGGTAAGCTAAAACATGATCTGATTCTGATGGTAGCATTTCAGAGGACTAATCCTGATGGAGTGGGAGGAATTTCATTTCTGCAGAGCGTAGATGCAGAACCTCTGCATAAGAGCATGACTGCAGGTGGTTGTGGGAACTTGGGATGAGACACATCCTCTGTCATCACAAAGCTTGGGCCCACTAATTAGCATAAACATAACACCAACCACAGCATACACCACCATCCCTTTCACTACTGCGATCACTTATATGATGCTGAGCCTTCTTTCTTTTGTTGATCGCTTTTCCAGTGCACATGTAAACGTATATTTAAAAAATTTTAAGCCCTGGCCAGGTAGTTCAGTTGATTAGAGCATCATCCCAAAATGCCAACCTTGTGGGCTTGATCCCTGGCTAGGGCATACGCAAGAATCAACCAATGAATGCACAGATAAGTGGAACAACATACAGATGTTTTTCTCTCTCTCTCCCCCTTCCTTCTTTTCTCTCTAAATTCAATAAATTAAAATTTTTAAAAATTGATGTAATTGAATTTCGTATGTGCACATGCATTTGTAGTTTTTTTAAACTACATTTGAGGATCCTACAGGAGGAAGAGAGTAACACATTTTTCCTGCTCTGCATCAGCGCATCAGATGGTGGTTCCAGGAGAAATATTTTATAGAAAATGGACATACATCAGCATTCTTAGGTTTCAGATGTTTAAAGCATACTATGAACAAGAAGTCTGGCCTTTTTGTTTCAGTATCCACAAATTTAGAAAAGGAATAACTGTTAATTTACTCCCATAAATATTTTTGAAGCAAGATACTTTTAAAAGGAAGTTATGGATATGAAGAGCATATAATGAATAATAATGATTATAATACATTATATATTATAACAGTTATTATAAAATAACAATAAAGCATGATAGTATCATCTCTGAAAATATTACCTGATAAAAGTTTCTGTATATTCGTTGTTGCTATTTTAAAACCTAAAGAGACATGTTTCCTGCTTTCTGTGAAACTGGTCACACACTGAAGGTGTGCCGTATTACTGCAGATGTGTGGCTTTCCAGGTGCTCCTGCAGGGGGAGCCGGGGGAGTTGGGGATTGGAGCAGGGGCAGAGGACTTTACTATGTCAGCCTGCATACTTTGAAGGAGCAACAACTAGTTTGGTGCTGATAGGGTCTGAGCCAATGACTGTCCAAGCTGGGGCAGGTCCCCAGTGGTCAGACTAATCATCAAACCCTAACAAGCACGGCAATAGCAACACATGGACATGTATGTTTGAGAGAGAGTGGCTGGATGCTGAGCATCTCAGAAAAGATTCTGTGAGCAATATATGGAATAAAAAAATAGCAACCAATCCCAATACAAAGCAGAACGAAATAAGCCCTCCAAGGCAGTGCCAAAGTAACTGGTCCACAGCTGTTTGTAACTGGTCTGCAATAAAACAAGGGTCTTGCACTGGAATGTAAATCAACACACTGCTGCTTTGATTGAGAAAGTTTTGCTATTAAAAATTTTATATATATATTCATATTGAGTGCTTTTTTGTCTGATTGATTTACATCCTTATCTATTTCCTTGCAAAGAAGAAAGGAACAGGTTGCAGATGCCCTGGTCAACAGACCTCATTTTAGGTGCCTTTGTTTTAGGGAGCTTTTGGTTTGAGCACAGAAATGAGAGTGATTAGCTCTGAAAAGCACGTATTCACTCTCTGGCATATATGACATTTGTTAGTTGGCCTCAAGACAAGGCAGTATATTTCTGGGAATTGCAAAGATTAAAGCACTTTAAATTATATGTTCATTTTAAAATGAAAACAAACATTAAAATTTACTACATGTTGTAAACAATAGGAAATTAATCCTTTGACAAATGAAATAAGTATGTAGTAAACATAATAATCTTTTTACTTATCAGTCTTTGAAGACTAAATGACATTATAACCAGCATGATTTACATCAATAAGACACTTTCTCAATACCATCACCTTGTCAATGTGGGCACTGTGTTTACCAGGCACTGAAGTATCATTTCATATTGTACATCACAGAGGGATAGTGTTTCCACCGACCTGGCAAGAGGCCTGTGGCAGGCAAAATCATGTTTCCCCAAAGATGTCCACAGACCCCTGGAACTTGAGACTCTGTTGTCTTACTTGGTAAAGGGGACTTTGCAGAGATCATGAAATTAAGGACCTTGAGATGGGAGATTATCCTGGTGGGCACACTGTAATCACAAGGGTCCTTCTAAGAGGGAAGAAGGAGGGTCAATCAGAAATGTGGGGATAGAAGTGGGAACTGGATTCATGTGCTTTGAAGATGGATGGAGGAGCCTTATCCAAGGAGCACACATGACCTGTAGGCACTGGAAAAGGCAAGGAAATGGATTCGCTTCTCACCTGAAGCCTCCTGAAGGAATGGAGCCCTGCAGATGCCTTCATTTTAAGACCTTTGACATCATAACAGTAAAATAATAAATTGGTGTTATTTCAGGCCACTAAGCTTGTAGAAACGCTCACAGCAGCAGCAGCAGCAGCAGCAGGGAAACTGCTCGCAGAGAGCAGGAATAATAGCAGTGCTTGCTGACTGCTGGGCTGGACTCGGTTCCAAGTGCTTTCCACACAGCAACACGTTAGTCTGTCACAACCACAGCGTGAGGGTTTCTGTCATTAGCTGCATTTTATACATGAGGAAACTGTGGCAGAAGCGTTAAGGTCAGGGTCAGTATCTGAAGCAAGTCCCTCTGACTTCAGAATGTGTACACTAACTCACCTCACTTTACTGCTTCCCTGATAAAGTGGAAGGCTTCAGGGATGGTCAGCAAGAGAGAGAGTGACAAGCCACATGTCACTCTTAAAGGACATTCTACTCAATAGCTTCACCGTAATTTCCCACAAAATATTATATAAGAGAAGACAAAAATGATAGCTGCTCTCTCAGCCCATCTGCCCTCTGCTCGAGGATCCAGCTTGTCTGATTGGTAACCTGGCACAGAGTAAAAGACCAAGCACTCGGGGAGCCCACTGCTTGCAAATGGACTGCGATCCGTCACTCAGCAGAAGGTGCCTACAACTTAACTTGCAATAAGAGATCCTTTACATGTGAAATTAGCTTTTAACTATCCTTTAACATTTTACTTCAAAGCTCGTTTATGAGTAATGATCATATTCTGCTGTTAGGACAAAATACTCAGACATTTCACTTATGTTATTGATGATCATTTTAAATATGAAAACATGTACACACACCAGTTTAACAGAAAGGTTAGGAGATAAAGTTGAGGGAATTTCCAAGAAATGAACACAAAAAATACAAAGAAATGAAAACAGGAGAGGATAAGAAAATTAGAGTATTCAAGCCAGAAAGCCCAGGCAATGTCCAATAAGTATGGATACCAAAAATAGTCAAGAAAATGGAAGCAACAAAAGTATAAGGAAATAATATAAGAAAATTTCCCAGTTTTGAACCCTCAAGTATGTAAATTAAAAGGGTCCATTAAGAGAGGCCAGCACATTGAATGATCAATGACCCACCAAGGCACACCATCATTAAACTGCAGCACTGGAAGTAAAAAGGATATTCAGAAAGATAACAGAAGCCACACACAAAGGATCACATGAGACTACAGTGATAACTTTGGATAACAGGGATACATAGAAGTGTCTTCAGCATTTGGAGGGACAGCCAAAAAGGGGGAATACCTCAAGTGTCCATTAACTGGTGAATGGGTAAGTAAACGTGGTATAGCAAGACAAGGGAATGTCATTTGGGTGGTAAACAGGATGAAACACTGACCATGTGGTACAACATGGAGGAACTCTGAAAACATGAGCCAAGATGCCAGTGACGAGGACCGCACGTTGTATGATTCCATTTACTGTGGGGAGTGGGGAGTGACTGCTAATGGGTTTGGAGTTTCTTTTGGGGGTGATGGAAATGTTTTCAATTGTGTCTTAAGACTATTTCACACTCTTCCAAACTATCGCTCCCACGCATTTAGCCATTACAACATTGCGTATTGTATGTTAAAATCTCTTGTTTTCAAGAATCTTCAGACTAAATAAAAATGTCTTTGGGAATGGGTATTTTTTCTTTTTACTAACACATCAGTTTTCAGTTAATAACTTAATAGAGTTTAACTGTCTGATAGTATGTGAGGGTCTCCCAGACCTAGAACAGCCAGGGGTGCTTGTCCTACTCGCCTGTCCCTCAGAGGCCAACAGTGAATGGTGGAAGCAGGTCTTTCCGGCACTTCCATGAATGTTTAAAAATCCTTTGGTTCATTTAGCTACCCACCATTTGGCTTACCACCACCTGGATGCAGACACTCTGCTAGGTGCAGGAATATGGAGGTAAACAAGCCACCACCTGTCTTGGGGAGCTCTCTACTTTTTTCTCTTGAGAAAAGTAGGAGGACACTTGAGAAACAGCCTCATATTTTTGTTCCTTGTATTTTTGCTAAGCTTGGCAAAATTCCAGTATGAGGAGATTGCCTTTCCTCAACTCTACCTCTTTAGTGCCATTCATTGAACATTAAGGCAAGTTCTCTCTTCCTAGTAAAATATGTGGGGTGAGAGGGTTATGTGGCTGTGACACGCACCCCTTGGACTGACGGGGGTGATGCACCCATGAGGCTGACTCAGCCTCCATCATTCAGCAAATATTTACCAAGCTGCTTCTGTGGGCCAGGTTCATGGAACAAGAAGGGATGAGATCCCTTCACTTTGGCTAGGGGTGGTGAGGAGTGAGGTGGGCAGGCCTCTCCGAAGGATAAGAACGAGACAGCCAGACAGTGAGCTAGAGACGAACGTTTCCAACTATACTGCTGTGGAGGCAGACGTTATTAGTCCCACTTCACAGAGGAGGACTCTGTCTCCCAGGGGTGGAGGAGACTGTCTCAGCTCCCGTACCCTTCAAGTGGCAAAGAAGACATTCACCCCAAGCCTCCGCCTGTCGCCACCTTGACCAGGCTGTCTACCTGCCCTCTGTGTCAGCTGGAAGTGAAACGGCAGAGGATCACGGAATCAGACTGAATGTTACAGGGTGAGAAGGAGGTGGAGGTGGCCCAGAGGAATGGGGAGAACTTGAGCAGGGTCTCTTTCCTTCTCTGCTCTTGTCTGACCATCCTTCCCTATGCACTGCAGTTGGTTGGGAAAGATAACCTATCCAAAGAATGGAGACTTATTCTTGTGCCAAGAAAAGGCTTGAATAAAACATTTTACTGATTTTTGAGCATTTGAGAAGTACGTGGGAAATATCACCTACCAAGCTGGCCAGCCAGGGATGCTTGTATATCTTTACCTGTTCTTGAAAGAACAGCAACAAGGTGGTAGAAACAACGCTTTTCAGTTGGTCAAGGAGTGAGGAGGGAAGGAAAACACACACCTCTCTCTGCCCAGGAGGTGACAGAACGGGCCCTCACGTTGTGCCTGCAAACATTAATGCACAGTGATAAAAAGCTGGGCTTCCACAAAGCTTGAGGCCCTCAGTCTGTCATCAGCCAGACTGGGAAACTGGGGTCCCACCTGAGCCATCCTTCTTCGTCAGGACACTTCACCAACCCGGCCTCTGAGAACCATAAATAAAGACAACTGCGAATGGCTTTTCTGTCTGACCTTTTCACCTGAAATAAAAATAAAGCTTGGAGAATGTAATCCTGACTCAAGGCTCCTTCATGGACTCCTCCTTCCCTTACCTGTTGACAGGTGCCTGCCAGACCTCACGGTTACCTTTGATTTAGCTGTAATGGCATCTCCACACTTAGCCAAGGTCTGCCCTGAAATCCTCTCTGAAGCTAAAGTCAATTTTCATGGTAACCTGAGAGCCATTCCTCGCTTCCAGATGATGTCACTGTCTGTTAACACACTGGAGTGATCACTAAACTCACGCTCAGGGCAAAGGACCGCAGATCACTCTCAAAGTCAGAGAGGGGCGGAAACAAATGTTAAACAAATTTCCAAAATAAAAGGAAGCTTTATTCCCATACACCTTTTGTAAACTCCTAAGATATTTCAATACTTGTTTTCCGAGAATGGAGAGTGTTTTTTTTTTCCTGAATAAAAATCTGCACCTAAGAAGTCCACATATATTTATGAAGATAAGGGTGGAAATTTGAAATTGGGCAGGAAATCATGGACATAATACTAATCAAAATCTCCAATTAAGTGCTAAGCTATGTGTTTTTCTCGACTCTGAACTCTGAAATGAGTTCTCATTAACGAAAGGTAACCCCAGCATTTGTTTGTTTGAGCAATTCTGAGGTGAAAAGAATTCTAAGTTTCTTTGTGCCCAATTTATTTGCAGTTCCAGAGTGAAGAGTGTAAACATCTCTTTGTGTTAAACAATATCTGCCGAACAGAAGTAAACTTGTCATCACTTTGTTACAGGACACAGGGCGCACTGTATCAATTGAGCTGTGGACAGTTTTGAGTTCACATTTTGTTCTAAATGTGTGCCATGATTGAAATAAAGAATTTCTGGCTTTACATTTTGTGAAAACATCTAATTCCAAAATATCCACGTTCTCCTTCCTATGGCATTATTTTCCTATTGCTGCTGTTACAAATCACCACAAATTTAGGGACACAAATGTATTCTCTTACAGTGCTGGCAGTTGGAAGTCCAAATCAACTGTCACTAGGGGACAGTCCTTCTGGAGGTTTAGGGCTGAATCTGCTTCCTTGCCTTTTCCAGCTCCTAGAGGCCCCTGCACTTGTAGGTTTGTGGTCCCTTCCTGCATCTTCAAAGGACGTCAGCCCACCCTCTGCTTCTACCATCACAGCTCCTCTGACTCTGACCTTCGTGCTTACAGAGACCCTTGGATCCACCTAGAAAATCCAGGATAATCTCTCACTCAAGACCCTAATTCAATCGCGCACACAAAACTCCCTTTACCCTGTAAAGTAACATGTTCCTAGGTTCCAGGGAATAGAACACAGGCCATCTCTGAATGGTCTATCACACTTACTGTCACAAGTATTTACAAACCTGTGAACTGAAAGTAGAGCTTCTGGAGCAGTCGCTACAACGAAGATGAAGAGTTGTTTACACACCTCGAGTGCTCTCCTCACTCCAGAACGAGCTTTTCTGTTTGACCCTCAGGCCCAAACTCTTCTCCCCAGTGAGTCATCACCACTGCCAAGTCTGGTTTTAGAACCTGCAAGTGCTGCTCTGCCCCTTGCTGTGAGGTGGCTGAAAGGGCGTTGGATTCAGTGACTCTAAGCAAGACCCTTAACCTCTCTGAGGACAGTTTTCACATGTGTAAAGGGAATAACAACATACACTCTGCACAGGCTTTGAGGGGTGAATGAGGTTGATGCTAAGCCGTACAGACATGGTCAATGTATATCCCAGTGGGACTCACTTTAGGGTGTGATGGATATAACGTCTGGGGCTTGTCTGGCTTCACAGGTCATACAGCTCATTACTGGCTGGGCTGTGGCTGGAACCCAGACATTCGCATACCTGGTTCTGTGTCCGTTCCATTGCATCCCAACATAATGGTAACCTGTCTGGCTCACTACACTATGATCCATTCAGTGGGCTTTTCTCCATTTATTTAGGCCTTCTTTGATTTCCTTCATTAGTGATTTGTAGTTCTCAGCTACAGACATTGCACATATTTTATAAAACCTACAACTAAGTATTCCATGGCTTTTTGATGCTATTGTAAGTGGTACTTTTTAAATTTTCAATTTTGAATTGTTCATTGTTAATATATAAACATATGATTGACTTTTCTATGTTGACCTTATGTATTTTAACCTTGCTAAACTTGCTTAGCTTTAGGAGTTCTTTTGTGTATTCTTTGTTACTTACAAAGAATGATCGCCTTATTTTTTCCTTTCTAACATGCATGTATTTAATTTCCTTTCGTGCCTTATTGCACTAGCTAGGACCTCCAGTATAATATAGAATAAGAGAGAGGAGAGTGGACATCCCTGCCTTGTTTCCAGTCTCCAGGGGAAGGCATGTAGTTGTGCAAGTTGTACGTACAATGAAGAGGTTGTTAACTATAGGTTTCCCATAGATTCTGTTTACCAGGTTGAGGAAGTACCCTTATAATCCCAGCTTCTTCAGAGTTCTTGTCATAAGTACATGTTTAATTTTGTCAAGTGTTTTTTTGCATCTATTAAAATGATCATAGGGTTTTCCTTCTTTAGTCTATTGATGTGGTGAATTACATGAACAGATTTTTAAATATTAAATTTTATATTCACAGCATCCTATCTCTTGTCCTGAAGCATTTTAAAACGTATTTTGAAATTTCATTTTCTAAAATTTTGGTAAGGATTTTTGAGTCTATGTTCATGAGGGATATTAGTATGTTTTCTTTTCTCATAAAGTCTGTATCTGGTTTCGGTCTCTCTTCAATTTTCTGGAAAAGTTTTTGTAGAATTGCTATTATTTTCTTCTTAAATGTTTGGTAGCAATCACCAGTGAAGCCATCTGGGACTGAAGGTTTTATGGGGTTTGTTTTTGTGTGTGTGTGTGTGGGAAGATTTTAATGACAAATTCAATTTCTTTAATAAATATAAAGCTATTCAGATTATTTAATCATGAGTGGGTGTGGGTAGTTTGTATCTTTCAAGGAATTTGTCTAATTCATCTGAGTTGTCAAATTTACTGACATAAAGTTGTTCATAATGTTCTCTTATTATCCTAGTCATGTTTCTAGGATCTGTAGTGATGGCCTCTATCTCATTCTTGATGAGTGTAATTTTTTTTATGATGGTTGTAATTTTTATTTTTTTCTTTTATTTTTCTTCTGAATCTGGTTGGAGATTTATCAATTTTATTAGTCTCCAGAACCATTTTTGATTTTATGTATTTTCTGTATCGCTTTCCTGTTTTTTATTTTATTGATTTTTGCTTGAAGTTTATTTTTTCTTTCTGGTTACTTTGACTTTAATTTGATCTTCTTTTTATAGTTTCCTTTATTTTATTTTATTCTTTTATTTTTGTTTATTTATTTATATTTACTTTTTTAATTGAATTTATTGGGGTGACATTGGTTAATATAATTATATAGATTTCAGGTGTACAATTCTATAATGCATCATCTGTATATTAGGTTGTGCGTTCACTACCCCAACTCAAGTCTTCTTTCATCACCATTTATCCCTCCTAATCTTCTAGTTTCTTCAGGTAGAAGCTGAGATCATTGCTTTAAATAGGTTTTCAATGCAATACAGAATGCTCAATTAAATTTTTTTTTAAAGATTTTATTTATTTATTTTAGAGAGAGGGGAAGGGAGGGAGACAGAGAGAGAGAGAAACAGCAATGTATGGTTGCCTCTCACATGGCCCTCACTGGGGACCCGGCCTGCAACCCAGGCATATGTCCTGACGGGGAATTGAACCGGGACCCTCTGGTTCCCAGCCCGTGCTCAATCCACTGAGCTATACCAGCCAGGGAATTAAACTTTAATTTCAAATAAATAAGATAGTTTTTAGTATAACAATAAGTATACTCAAATATTGCATGGATATACTTATACTAAAAAAATTAATGTTTTTCTGAAATTCAAATTCAACTGGATATCCGGTATTTTTATTTGCTAAATATGGCCATCCTAACTTAAGACCTTTCTTCATGACTAATATATGTATTTAATGTCATAAATTTCTCTCTAAGCTTTATTTGCATCACACAAATTTTGATATTACCTTTCCAATTTCATTTAGTTTAAAATATTTTCTGATTTCTCTTTTGAGTTCTTTAGAAGTGTATTATTTTAATTATTTTATATTACTTTTAGCTTTATATTTTTCTTTTAATAATTTTTAATTTTGAATTACAGTTGACATGCATTATTACATTAGTTTCAGGTGTACACCCCACTGCTTCGATATTACATAAATTAATAAGTAATCATCCCAATAAATCTTGCACCCATGTAACACCATACATAGTTATTAGACTGTAATTGACTATATTCCTGATGCTGTACTTTACATCCCTATGACTATCCTGTAACAACCAATTCGTACTTCTCAATCCCTTCACCTTTTTCTTCCATTCTCCCAAACCCCCTCCCAATTGTATTTTAGATGCAATTGTTGATAGCTATGTATTTATTACCATTTTATTGTTCATATTTTTTATCTTATTCTTCAAAAAGACCTTTTAACATTTCAGGTAATACTGGAAGTGTCTTATTTTTCATGTATTTGGAGATTTTCCAGAGATATTTGATTTTATTTCTAATTTAATTCCATTGTGATCAGAAAATATGCCTTGTGTGATTTGAATCTTTTTAAATTTATTGATACTTGTTTTAAGGCCAAGAACATAGTCTACTTTGGTAAATATTCTAAATATGGTGAATTCGAAGGGAAGGTATATTTTGCTGTTGTTGGATGGATTATTTGATAAATGCCAATTCAATTAAGTTGGTAGATCATATTGATCAAGTCTTCTCTATCCTTACTGATTTTCAGTCCACCTGTTCTATTCAATATTGGTAGAGAGGTGTTGAAATCTCCAACTTTAATTGTAACTGTATTTCTCCTTCTAGTTCTCTCAGTTTTCACTTTAGTTTTAAAGCTCTGATATTAGATGAATAAACATTTAAAATTGTTCTGCCTTCTTGGTGAATTGGCCCTTTCATGATGAAATGATGCTCTTTATCCCTGGAATCTGAAGTCTTCTCTGTCTAATATTAATAGAGCCATACCAACTTTTCTTTTTAGTGTTAGCATGGTATATATTTTTCCATACTTTTTATTTATTATTTATTTATTTATTTATTTATTTATTTATTTATTTACTTATTTTTGTGCATCTGCAGGGATACATGTGTGTTTTTTAGGTGGGGATTGTGCAAGACTTTGGGGTGTGTGGGTTTTGGAGGATGAACTTTGAAATGTGGGGGCAGGTTTGTGACAATTAAATTTATTTGTGTCAATTTCATTTTTCACGTTCTGTTTCCCCTCCTTCGGTCTCACTGGCTCCCAAGCAGCTCAATGGTGACTCTGGGTGGTGAGAGCCAAATGGAGGGTGAGGCTGGGTTGCTGCTGTGTTCAGAGGCCAGTAAACACTGGAAGTGCCCAAGAATCTTGAATAAGCAGGGAGGTGGCCAACAAGCAGTGAGATGCCCAGTTGCAAATCTGGGATCCCCTCCTTTCTCTGGATAATCAGGGACTCCAGCCCAGGGCAAATTTGACTAGAGAGTGAAAGGGGAAGAAAAATAAGAGAGTGGGGGGAGTTGGCAAGGGTTGGGGGTTGCCAAATTCTTTTATTTTGTCAACTTTTTTAAGTCTATATGTTTTTTGTGTATTTTCAGCCAGTTGATTATTTCAGGTTGTTTCATGCTAATTTGCCTTTTCTGGTGTTTGTAAAAAGATGATTAGTTTTAAGGGAAGCCTTGTATGTGTGTGTGTGTGATTTAAACATGTGATCATGTTTTCCCAATTTTGTTGCGTAATTTGGGGAGAGGTCATTTGCAAGGATACTTTGAGTCAATCAGTTTTGTCTGTTAAACTACCTGAGCCAGACGGAGGGGCCGAGGAGAGAGGCGGTTGGGGAGCAGGGACAGAGGGGGAGCCCTCTGAGGAGGATGGTACAGAAAAGTTTCAGAGCAGCGCCTGATGGAACCGTCCCTGGTCAAGAGGAGAGCACAATGAGGATGGGGCTGTTTCGCAGAATTACAACAGTCGGGCTCACTTCCAATTGCTGGACACCTTTGGAGCCGCACCGCGTGGGCAGCAGGGTCGTGGGTAGGCAGGGCGATCAGAAGCTGGAGACGCTGGTCTCTCTAAAGGCTTCCAGCTCCTGGGCAAGCGGGTAGAGCGGCCTGCATTCAAGTGATGTATTGGGGGAAGTTGTCCAGAAGCAGAGTTGCTAAGCAGGGTGACACCGTAGGTACCCAGAGCGGCCAGGTCGCAGCATTTTCAGGATTCGTGGTTCCCACAGCCAAACTTGGGATGTCACCGGGGAGGTAAGCGGCAAAGCAGCGCCAGAAAGACAGCGAAGGGAATGGTGCCAGCCTCCACTTGCCCACCCGAAGCTACACCGAGGTCTGTGGCTGCACAGGAGGCTTCTGAAAGGCAGCCTCACAGGAGGAGCTAATGTCCAGTTGTGTATCTTTATATTTAAAGTAGGTTATTTTTGTATGCAACGTATAGTTGTTTCTTTACTCAGTCGGATAGTCTCTGGCTTTTTGATTGGATGTTTAGGTGTTCATCCTGTATTTACATATCATTTAAAGTAGCTCTTTTGCCTGAAAGAAGAAATACCAAGATACAGAGAGTGGGTAAAGGTTTGGTACTGAGTATTATAAAATGTAATATTTTCAAGATCTGCAGTTCATTCTTGGTGTACTTCCTCATGGTCCCCAACTTACAGTGTTTCAACTTACAAGTTTTTGACTTTGAGTGGTGGGAAAGTAATACCCGTTCAGTGGAAACCATACTTCTAATGTTAAATTGTGGTCTTTTGATCTTTCCCCAGGCTAGCAATATTTGGTACAATACTCACACGATGCTGGGCAATGGCGGTGAGATGATTTTGCCCAACTGTGGCTAATGTAAGTGTTCTGAGCACATTTAAGGTAGGCTAGTTTAGTCTATGATGTTCAGTGGATTAGGTATATTCAATGCCATTTTTTTTTACATTTTTAAAAATTATTTTATTGTTCTTCAATTACAGTTGTCTGCATTTATCCCCCACCTCTTCCCCCGACCCCAGCCATCTCAATGCCTTTTTCACTTCTAATGTTTTCAACTTGTGATGGGTTTATTGTTACGTAAGCCCATTTATTCTCAAACTTAAATGAATACAAACATCACCAGGTTTTTAAAATTCAGAGTCATGTGTCCCATCACCAAAAATTCCAATGTGGTTCAGGTCCCAAAGCCTGTGCATCGTGACAAACACCTGCCCTCCCTCTGCCATCATCCTGGTCACAGCACCGATGCAGGAGGTTCCCAGATCACAGCTGGAGGAACATCATGTGGAAAACAGCCAGGTCTACTGAATATACTATCATCTGTTTTTTTGAAGTTATCAAAAATACTGAATAAGTGTCCTGGGGTTCACCTTCTCATTCTGGGTTGTGGAACAGCACAGCCAATTGCCGTTGAACTCAAGTCAGTTTTCATGGACGTAACTTGAGTCCTTCAGGGAGGTAACTTTATTCTTCAGGCTACATCTCCATCCTTTTGCATAACCTATGTTATCAAGGAATAGAGGACAAGAACACAGCTATTCAAATGAACTCTGAATCTAATGAGGACAAAAGGTTATGAAGATTCAATTGCATCAATAGCATGTACAGCCACAGGAAAGTATCCTGTATTCACCAATCAACTATTTTGAAAACTGTTTTTTGTTAGACATTTTTTTTCGCATTCTGATTTCTTTCTCTGAATGTCCCTTTCTGCCTCTCTCCTATCATGTCTCATCTGAACCCCATCCATTCTTCAAGACCCAGCTTAAATAACTCCTACCATAAAGGCACAACTGATTCAGCAAATTGGTCATTTGGTAAATTGATTTTCAGCCAATTGGCTTGCTGGGCCCCAGATGTCAAATGAAGAAGAGAAATTATATACCAGGCCTATAGAGGGAAAAATGGTTTTCCAGAATTGGTTGCCAGGATGCTAGGATGGATTGGAAATCCCACCTGTGAGAGCAAATGCTGAGCAGGAGCAAGAGGTATGAGGAGAGAGTACCTCCAAATGCAGAGCACTAAAGATGAACATTTTTTTCTTGTATTAGTAAATATATGTAAATAAATTCAATAAGGTTTCATTTAACATTCCAGCAGCAAGAAACTATTTAACATCTCTAATGCCAGGAGGTCTTTAACATAGTCTCAGCCTATTTGGGACAGGAGTAAGGCACATAGTCAGAAAATGCAGTGAAAACCTGGGGCAATCAGAGAAAGTTTCTAGGGAAGGTGACATTTGGCTGGGTAGTCTACAAAGAAGGAAGGATGGGCATTATGGACAGAACGAACAGCACAGAGGTTAAAAATAAAAAAGACAACAGCTTTGGCTGGTGTGGCTCAGTGGACTGAGCACCAGCCTATGAGCCAGAAGGTTGCCAGTTCAATTCCAGTGGGGACGCATGCCCCTGAGTTGCTGGCCTGGTCCCCAGTGGTTTGGGGCCTGTGGGAGGCAACAGATCGATATGTCTCTAGCATATCAGATGTTTCCCGCCTTCTCTTTCTACCTCCCTTCCCCTCTCTCTAAGAAATGAATACATTCAAATCTTAAAAAAAAAATTAAAAAGAAGAAAAGACAACAGCCGATGAGGAGAAAGAGTCATTTTTTGGGAATGAATGGAAGTGGCAGAGGAGCCTGGAAAGGTGGGAAGTTGAGTTGGGACCAGACCAAGATGGGCCTTATACATCAGGCATTTAAGAGTCGTAAGAACCCAGGGCGTTTCCATTTGGTTGTGGGGCCTTGTCAACTTGTCCAGGGTCTAATGGGAGCCATACAATAGTATGGAGAGTTGTATTGCCAATACAATTTGCATTGTATGGCAATAAATTGGCATTGGCTTTAAAAAAAAATGCCTGTTTCTGTTTCTAGGCCATTTCACCACCAATTGTCAGTGATCTTTGCACAAACCAAGCGCTGCAAGTAGGTGGGTCACCAGAGAAGAGGCTGTGTTTACCCACAAATACCTTGACAACTTCCAGTCACGGAAAGGAGAAACAGGGAACAGTAATGCTCTCTTAACTCTCTCAACTTTATGAGATCTTTTCCTTGCTGTGTCTCTGCAGCCTTCTGACTGCTAATTTTCTATGCGAACAACACTAATTCAGAGATCTTTCAAAATGTTATTTTGAGCAGATAGTATGTGGTACTGAATATGAGCCAGGCAGTTTCAAATCCAGAAACAAACACATGAAGAGAAATAGAGATTTTGGAGTTTTCAAACTGTATCTCTAACGTATGTGCCTCTGTGTAGCCTCATATAACTCAATGTGTCTCACAAAGAGTATATATAAAAGACTTGTCATGGTGGTTGTTTGAATCTATGTCTGATATTAGGATGCTGCTCGTGAAAATATAAAATGAGAAAGACTATGGAAGAGAGTACAGGACAGAATGGAAGCTTGTATATTTTAAATACTTAACATTGATTCAAATCATCAGTGAATTGTTTCTTTAAAAAGATAGAGTGTATAAAGTGAGGTATTGTAAATAAATATGCATACATTACAGAAAACGAAAAAATACAAGTTGAAAAATAGCACATAGTTCCATCAATCTAATACAATTGTTAATATTTTGGTGATTTCCTTTTGGACTTTTTTTTTTACACACATAGTATTGAAATCTTTCTTAAAAAGAAACTAACCTTTTGTCAAAAATGTCAGGGCAACAGTTGGAATCATTGAGAATCACTTTTTAAATGAGGGAAATTCTTAGTCAGATGTCTTCCAACTTCTGAATATGCCTATAGAAACAGCTGGGTAACCAGAAGTCTTAAAATGCAAATGAATTTTGGTCTTTATTTCCTTGCCAACTCTGAGCTGTGTTCTGACCAGTGAAAACAACAAGGTAACTTTAAAACCAACAAATTCCCCGTGTGTCTAAGCATGAAAAACAAGAGACACTCAGCCAAAACTTATAAGCACAGAACCCAGGAGTGTTCATTAGTCAAAACTGCCAGTTGAACAAGGATTTGAGTGAGGGGAGGGACACTGACAATTCTGAAAGATAAACGGAAACCATGAAGAGAAAATAAATGTCTTTCTCAATTAAAAAGCAAAGAAACAGTATGTGGCTAAGTTGTAACATGCTGTAAGGGCACAACTAAATTGCCTCTTCAGATAGACTTCCTCCAGCTTCTGGATAAAGAGAGGAGCAGAGAGAACCCTTGGGAGGAATGAATCTCCTTCAGAAGAAACTTGCTTCTTCCCCAGACAGGGAGCAACATGCAGACCATGCAGGTAGATCCTCCCTTAATTCTTCCATCTCTCCTCGCAGTTACTCGGGAATGAATGCTATCACCCACATTTATGGATGGCAACCACCATCTAGAGAGATCCAGAAGCCTCTGCAAGCCCACAGATCAGGAAATGCTGAAACCAGGAGTCAAATACTCTTTTCTAATCTTGAAAAAAAAAATGCCCTCTCGCTTTGAGCAAAGGCATTGTGTACTGTCAGCAGGGAGGGAGAACAAGTCAATCACACTGTCAGGTTCCCCAAAACCATATCTACGAATCTAAGAGAAGCATCTCCACGTTTCAATCAGTTAGATCTACTGGGAGTCACCTTCCAATCACAATGGCAATGGTATTTTATTTCACAGTTATACAAGGTAGGAAATAAAAGCCTTGAGTTCTAGAGGTCCAGAGCTGTTTTTGTTTACAGCTCTGCTTCCAGGATACGAGTGGCATCTCTCTCATATCTAGGATTTCTGATTTATATAAAAGTATACTTTTGACTTAACCAAACTAACAAAGGTGGGGTTAGAATTTCTGGGAGTGAGTGGCTCTGGTTCCCTAGGGGCTTATCTCTGCTCTGGCTAATAGCTTTGAAATTAATGGGGCCTCAGGGCCTTGCGGTGGGGGGGCGGCACAAAGATGAACAAAGAAAGAATTTCAGATTTTACTGCATTGTGAATGGCATGAAGTAGTAGGAGGGAAACAAAAGAAAAGATAAGAAGGAAGCTTTAAGACTAGAAAAAGGCTTTGAAAATCATCTCTATTAGCCTTTCCCAAGTTAGGTAAAAGCCCTCTTTTTGCCTAGGTGTGTCTGTGGGATCTTCAATTTGTGGTAATATTAATAAGTAAGGGACAGAGCGGGGAGTTGTAACTGAGATTAAACAAAATGCTGTGATTTTAAGTTAAAATTATTATGATGATAGTATAGAGATGTTGCATTTTAATTCGGGCACCAAAAGATTAAAATTTTAGTACATTTTTAAAAAATAAACAAGAGAAACTTCATAAACAACCCACAGCTTGTTTCAGACATACCTATTTGATGACATCTCAGAAAGCATGGACTTTATTTTGAGCTCGTTAAAGTTTTGGGAAGGGCAGCTAAAGAATCTCAGGTAGCTTCATTAAGGAATATGGAGGGTAGATTTTCACTAGAAAGGAAGTGAGATGAGATGTCTGGGGAAAAGCAAACACTTCAGATTTCAAGGTGGATTGAAATTTCTCTCCTGCCCTGTCCCTTTTCTCCCATGACCCCTAAGATAGCAATGCACCTTAACTGAGTACAGATCAAAGGGAAAGTGTGACTCTTGACACAAACTGAAACCATCCTGTTGTTTAATTATCTCCTGATGGAAAAGGCCAGCTCTTGCTTTGCTTTTCCTTAATATAGTCAGGTGGCTGTTTAGTACCATGGAATTCATACTCAGGGACCTCAGGGACAGGTTTATGTAACCTAACAGAGCAAAAGGGAGCCAATGGTTGAAAATTTTGGCCTTAATTAACCATTTTGGAATGATTTTTACAGACAAAAAAATTTTTTAAGGCATATGGGATGTATGCTATATATTTTCAATGATGCTAACTGCATACTGAGGTTTTTAAAAATAAAAGTTCTACACTAAATTGTTGAATTCCTTACTTATTCTAACATTTCACTAAAACATTTCCTGCTAGTTCTGCTCAAGCATCCCCTTCATTAGTTTCAAGTTTTAGGGACATGAAGAATTTCAGCAAAGACAGCCTTTATCAAGGACAGTGAATGTTTTTGTTTGCAAGTGGGGATACTCTGTAAACATGGATCTGAGTCCAAATTGAAGCCAAAGCCAGCGAGGTGATATGGTAGCTAAAAAAAGAACAGACTTTTAAGTCAAATAAATCATGGGTCACTTCCTAGCTGTGTGATCTTGGGCAAGGTACTTACATTCTCTGGTAGTCTGTTTTCTCATCTGTAAAATTGGCATTTTGATACATTACAGGAATGTTGTGAGAATTACCACATTGTGCCATATATAATGAATGCTTTTTTTTTGCCCAGATTTTTGAGGGAGGAAATAAGGATGTGCATTATACATGGGCAGTAATAATTCCATATCTATATAAATGTTTTTAATTATTTTATTTATGCTTATGTGTTAAAAGTATAACTGTAGAAAGCAATAACAATATCTGCATGTTCAAAAGTAAATGCTAAAATTCCTTTATAATACAAAAAGCAAGTATCTTAATATAAAATAAATAAATAAATAATTGAATTAAAAATTAAAACAGAAGGTTTTTTTTCTTGAAAGTTTGAACCAAAAACATGGATGCTCATTGTACATGGCAAAATAGGGAAGTGATAATATCCATGGAGCAAGCAGCATGTGATCACTTTCTAAGGGACCTTGGGTAAAGACTATACCCATGGCAAATTATCAAAGTTATAGTTCATCAATTAGCTCTCTAATTTTAAATGCAAATCCAGTCAATTTTGAGTTGTGCTTTCACATTAAATTTGGACCCACCAATTAGATATTATGCTGTAAGTGAAATGTGTGTGAAGCACTTTAAAATCCAAAGTCCCATGCAAACAATAACCAGAAAAGATGACTATATTGTCGTCCTGACCCGTGTGGCTCAGTTAGTGAATGTCATTCCACAAAGCAAAAGGTCGCAATTCTCGATCAGGGCACATGTCTGGTTGTGGATTCCTTCCCAGTCGGGGTGCATATAAAAGACAACTGATTGATGTTTCTCTCCATCTCTTTCTCCCTCCTTTCCCATTGCTTTAAAAATAAAAAGTAAAATCTTTTAAGAAAAAAATTACTATATTGTCAACAATTAGTAGTTCTCTTAGGGGAACAAGAAGATTACTTTTGTAGCAAAGCTATAGCCTATCCCAGCTGTTTCCTCAAATGGATCTGGTTTGAGAGCTGGAGAATTATAGCAATGATGAACATATTCTGCAGGAAATCTACAAATCAGTTCAAAGTCTATTTCAGGTTGAAAATTAAAGCTCTGCACATTTAGCTGTGTCATCAGTTTAGCTAAATGATGTAGCTAAAATTTTGTTTATGTTTTGTGAGATTGAATGGTTTGTTATGATAGCATTCATCTGAAACACAGAATATAAAAAAGAGAATGCTGACTTCCGGCCAAGATGGAGGCGTAGGTAGACACACTGTGCCTCCTCGCACAAACAAAGGAAGGACAACAACAAATTTAAGAACAAAAACCACGAGAACTGACAGAAAATCAAACTGTACAGAAGTTCGACAACTAAGGAGTTAAAGAAGAAACATTCATCCAGACCAGTAGGAGGGGCGGAGATGAGCAGCTGGGTGGAGAAGACTGGAGGCAAGGCAGTGACTGGAGGTCCAGGGCAGGCAAGGCAGCGGCTGGCAAATGGGTGAAGTGGCAGCTTGCGAACTGGGCAGTCCCACATTTGCATGCAGATAAACCGGCAAGAACAACTGGGGAAGGAGTGAGATAGATTGCACAACCCAGGGTGCCAGTAAGTGGAAATACAGTCTCAAAGCCTCTGACTGAAAACACCTGTGGGGGTTGAGGCAGCAGTGGGAGAAACTCCCAGCCTCAAAGGAGAGTTCTTTGTAGAGACCCACAAGGTCCTAGAACATACACAAACCCACCTACCTAGGAATCTGCACCATGAGGGCCCAATTTGATTGTGGGTAGCAGGGGAAGTGACTGAAAACAAGCAGAGAGTGGAGCAAGTGGCACTGTTCCCTCTTGGACCCCTCCCCGACACACAGTGTCACAATGCAGTGTGGGGGGGGGGGGTTGCCCCGCCCTGGTGAACACCTAAGACTCTGTCCCTTACTGTGTAACAGGCTCACTGAGACAAAAAAAAAAAGGCCCAAATGAAAGAACAGATCAAAGCTCCAGGAAAAATACAACCAAGTGACGAAGAGATAGCCAAACTGTCAGATACACAGTTCAAAATGATGGTAATCAGGATGCTCAAAGAATTGGTTGAATATGGTCACAAATTAGAAGAAAAAACGAAGGCTATGATAGTGAAATAAAGGAAAATATATAGGGAACCAACAGTGATGGGAAGGAAACTGGGACTCAAATCAACTGTTTGGAGCAAAAGGAAGAAAGAAACATTCAGCTAGAACAGAATGAAGAAATATGAACTCAAAAAAAATTAGGAGAAGCTGAGGAACCTCCAGGACACTTTAAATATTCCAACATCTGAATCATAGGGGTGCCAGAAGGAGAAGAGGAAGAGCAAGAAATGGAAAATTTATTTGAAAACATAATGAAGGAGAACTTCCCCGATCTGGCAAAGGAAATAGACTTTTAGGAAATAGACTTTTAGGAAATAGACTTTTAGGAACTCAAAGAGTCCCAAAGAAGTTGGACCCAAGGAGGAACACACTAAGGCATATCATAATTACATTAGCCAAGATTAAAGATAAGGAGAGAATCTTAAAAGCAGCAAGAGAAAAAGAGAGAGTTACCCACAAAGGAGCTCCCATTAGATTATCAGTTGATTTCTCAAA